>OX465049.1:648290-664774 GCA_949841015.1 Aplysina aerophoba | reverse complement strand
GCATATATAAGCAGAATGAATGGGTGGGGCAGGTGGTTGCCTGACGTCATACGCCAATAATAGTACCAGCAGTACCCTTTCCAGGGACGGTCCCCCGTACGCGTAAGAGTTGGATCAGAGTTCTCTCACTAGAGATCTTCTTGGGACTTTCTGTGAATAAGAGTGAGTGCTTTGGTCTGTGGTTGTTGTAGGATCTAAGCACGATTACCTGTAATAGTGTTGAGGCGTTTCGCTGCAACGCTTCTATTCTGTTTACTGGCAATCGCGTCATTCCTGTAAAATGGCTGCCCTCTGCCATAATTTACCTGCGATGTATCAATTGCTAACTATGGAAATGGCCACAGCGCTTCAGTGTCAGTACCGCGCGCCTGCATCCAGAAATGCCCATCAAAATATTGCTCAGTGTAACACATCGATCACCTGCTAGCCACCGTTTAATACTTTCGTCCTCTTGAATGAACGGTTAGTTCTTTCCCACTCTCGCTCTGTGGCCGTTCTGTAACGCATTTTCAATGCAGTGAGGTTGGAAGATGGCGTTATTGCTTGAGTTTTGTGCGTGCGCCCGTGTTTATGTGTGCTGGAACCAAATACTCGATGGTTTCTGTGATAACCGCATTCTTTATTAACTGTTTGGGCACGCTCTTGGTCTGTGTACAGTATGAGGAGGTTAGGGGTTGTCTGCTGTAGTGCTGTACGTATCTTCTATCAGAGACTAACGTCTTTCCAGTCCAAATTGTATTAATACAGGCATGTTAATGTACCTGGTGGTTCTGCATTCCACAGTCTTGTCCACGCACATGTACAGTAGTGTGTGTGTGTGTGTGTGTGTGTGTGTGTGTGTGTGTGTGTGTGTGTGTGTGTGTGTGTGTGTGTGTGTGTGTGTGTGTGTGTGTGTGTGTGTGTGTGTGTGTGTGTGTGTGTGTGTGTGTGTGTGTGTGTGTGTGTGTGTGTGTGTGTGTGTGTGTGTGTGTGTGTGTGTGTGTGTGTGTGTTGCATATTGTCAATCAACTGGGGAAGTTAAGAGGGAGTATCTCATCAGAGCTTCGATCACGAAATTCCATAAATACCATATCAGGAGCAGTGTATTAAGTAATAATGTCTTTTCCCATTGGGGAAAGTTGTGGAGAGAGTACTATGTCTCAGACCACATACGCACACCACGACCACTGCCATGTTGGTGATAGGCTGTTTAGCACTTGTGAAATGTTGCATGTAGGTATGTCTGTGCAAGTTTCATTTTCGCTGTCTTACTGTACTAGAGTTCATGACATCATAGCAGCAGGGAGGTGCGGGGGGATTCCCTAATACCTGGCCGAGTAGGTCATAACAGCATCCAATTATTTTACTATTAACAGTATTCAGTATTAAGGGGCTTGTAGACTGGTAGTGTGAAGAGTGCATTTGCAGAAGCCTAATAGAACATCTGTGGGGCTGTCCCAGATAGCCCCCCTCCCTCTATCTCATCTGTCACCCTGACCTTATCTCCTCCCTCCCACCCCTCCTTCCCCTCCCCTTGCCTCCCCTTCCCTCCCTCCCCTCCCTCCTCTCCCCCTCCCACCCCTCTCTCCTCTCCCCCTTCCCTCCCATTCCCTCCCCCCTTCCCCCCCTTCCTCCTCTCCCCCACTTCTCCCCATCCTCCCCCCTCCCCTCCTTCTCCTCCCCTCCCCTCAGCCCCAAAATGACCGCTGTACTACAGCACTACCCCACTGCTCGGGTGTACGAATCAGACAGCTTCATGTGGAGTAGCAAGGACCAGCTTGGCTCCGGAGCTGGGGGCACCGTTTACGTTGGCTACCACAAGGTGGGGTGCGAGGGTGTGTGGTGCAGTGGGTGCGAGGGTGTGTGGTGCAGTGGGTGGGAGGGGGTGTGGTGCAGTGGGTGCGAGGGGGTGTGGTGCAGTGGGTGGGAGGGGGTGTGGTGCAGTGGGTGCGAGGGGGTGTGGTGCAGTGGGTGCGAGGGTGTGTGGTGCAGTGGGTGCGAGGGTGTGTGGTGCAGTGGGTGCGAGGGTGTGTGGTGCAGTGGGTGGGAGGGTGTGTGGTGCAGTGGGTGCGAGGGTGTGTGGTGCAGTGGGTGCGAGGGTGTGTGGTGCAGTGGGTGCGAGGGTGTGTGGTGCAGTGGGTGCGAGGGTGTGTGGTGCAGTGGGTGCGAGGGTGTGTGGTGCAGTGGGTGCGAGGGGGTGTGGTGCAGTGGGTAGGAGGGGGTGTGGTGCAGTGGGTGGGAGGGGGTGTGGTGCAGTGGGTGCGAGGGTGTGTGGTGCAGTGGGTGGGAGGGGGTGTGGTGCAGTGGGTGGGAGGGTGTGTGGTGCAGTGGGTGGGAGGGGGTGTGGTGCAGTGGGTGGGAGGGGTGTGTGGTGCAGTGGGTGGGAGGGGTGTGTGGTGCAGTGGGTGGGAGGGTGTATGGTGCAGTGGGTGCGAGGGTGTGTGGTGCAGTGGGTGGGAGGGGTGTGGTGCAGTGGGTGGGAGGGGTGTGGTGCAGTGGGTGGGAGGGGTGTGGTGCAGTGGGTGGGAGGGTGTGTGGTGCAGTAGGTGGGAGGGTGTGTGGTGCAGTAGGTGGGAGGGGGTGTAGTGCAGTGGGTGCGAGGGTGTGTGGTGCAATGTGTGGAAGGGGGTGTGGTGCAGTGGGTGCGAGGGTGTGTGGTGCAGTGGGTGCGAGGGTGTGTGGTGCAGTGGGTGGGAGGGTGTGTGGTGCAGTGGGTGGGAGGGTGTGTGGTGCAGTGGGTGGGAGGGGGTTATAGTGGGTGGGAGGATGTGGTGCAGTGGGTGGGAGGGGGTTATAGTGGGTGCGAGGGTGTGTGGTGCAGTGGGTGGGAGGGGGTGTGGTTATAGTGGGTGGGAGGGGGTGGTGCTAGTGGGTGGGAGGGGGTGTGGTGTTGGGCGGTGTAACAGTGCATGCTCATTTCCGCTTGTTCTTTGTGCCTGGTACAACTAGAGAGATGGAAGAAAAGTGGCTGTGAAGGAATTCCGTCAAGCCAACTACTTTACCATTCACGAGCAGGAGATCGAGGTTCTCAAGTCAATCCCACCTCACAAGAACATTGTACGGCTTTTTGCAGCAGAGAAAGAGGTGTGTAGTGCATATGTGCGTGCTTGCATGTGTACATGCATACACATATGTATGTAGTATGTATATCTGTGTGTATTCAGTTATCCATATCTGTATATTAGTAAAGGTGTACACTGAGGAGAGCAGCTGAAAACTGCCAAAACATATGAAATGAACGTTTCTTTAGCTAGTTTGTACTATGTTTGTACTACTGTTAAGTAAAGAAGCAGATAAAAGGTCAGTATACATATGTTAAGCGTTTGAGTCTACTTGTGCACTTGCAGAAAATGCGTCATGGACCTGTGTTGGTGATGGAGCTGTGCACAGCTGGAAGCCTCTATGATGTGATTGAAGCTCCAGAGAATGCCTTTGGCCTGTGTGAGGAGGAGTTCAAGACGGTCATGGTTGACATAAGTACGTCTTAGTAAGGATATTGGGTTACTGGGTGACACCAGGATTTGGTCATGTGGACGACTGAGCACACCAGCAAATCACTTCTTGATGCAAGCCTTGAGACAAGAAGTGACTTCTTGGTGTGCCCTGTAAACAAGTACCTCAATAGTACCATCCATGTAGCATATGATGTCAAATGCATGAACCTCTCTATAAAGGACACTCTGAATAAGGGACACCTCTCTAATGAGGACACTGTCTGCAGTCCCAACCACATAGAGCTGTGTACAAATCTACCTCTGAATTTGGGACACCTCTCCATACAAAACAGCCAGCTAGGCCCCAGTGGTGTACTCTGTAGAGAGGTTCCACTGTATACAGGACAGCCAGCTGGGTCCCAGTGGTGTCCACTTTTGAAAGGTTCCACTGTATACAGGACAGCCAGCTGGGTCCCAGTGGTGTCCACTTTTGAAAGGTCCCATTCTATATATGTACAAACACACCAATAGCCTCTCTCTTGTTATTATTACCAGTGGTGTCTTATTCTATACCCTCCACCTGCAGCTGAGGGCCTGGCCCACTTGAGACTACACAACATTATCCATCGCGACATCAAGCCAGGGAATATCATGAGATGTATCAGTGTAGATGGGAGCTACTCCTTCAAACTGACCGATTTTGGTGCCGCTCGTGAACTGACAGACGGAGATAGATTTGTGTCTCTATACGGGACAGAGGAGTACTTGGTGAGGGCTACAGACAGGTTGCGAATAGATCTTCATGAGCATATATGTAGCAGAAGCGATCAATCAATAGCAACTGATGGCAGAATATTTCGGTTATATACTCAGCTGTCAGCTGCATACAAAACTGAGGGTAGTGGTCGAGGTGGAAAGGGGAACAGGCTAAAAGAGCAAGCAGTGCTATGGCGGTCTAGTCATGTATGACAGCCGAGAAATTATGCCCATGTATTGCGCAATTGGATGCCACAATCCTAACACTACCCAGAACCAATTGTAGCCTCACGAATGCACTCGTATTACCAATGCACACACACATGCATGTATAGAACGAGTATTTCTGCTTAATTATGCACTCTTTGATCCTCAACCCTGACCTCACTAGTGCCACAAGCACTGTTATCTCTCCCCTCCCCTCCCACAGCACCCAGACGTGTACGAAAAAGCGCTTGTCAACACTTGCAAGAAAGTGGATTTCCCGGCCAAAGTGGACCTGTGGAGCATTGGGGCTACCCTCTACCATGCAGCCACCGGTAGACTCCCCTTCCAGTCTTACGGGCAGCGCAGGGACAGGGCAGCAATGTGAGGCTTATTCCACATGCTGTATGGCACACACAGCTCCATTGTCAGGGCAATAATATGTAGTATATTAGTCTGACTGGCTTGCTAGACCATCCCATTATGTGCCATATCTACGTACGTATGTGCCTTGAACACACATGAATACTGAGAGGGTCTAACAAGCCAGACTTACCATAGAAGTGGTAGAGACTGTGTGTTGTGTGTGTGTGTGTGCGTGTGTGTGTCTGTGTGTCTGTGTGTGTGTGTGTGTGTGTGTGTGTGTGTGTGTGTGTGTGTGTGCGTGTGTGTGTGTGCGTGTCTGTCTGTCTGTGTGTGCGTGCGTGTCTGTCTGTCTGTGTGTGCGTGTGTGTGTGTGTGTGTGTGTGTGTGTGTGTGTGTGTGTGTGCGTGTGTGTGCGTGTGTCCCATACCTACAATGCATATATACGTATTTGCTTGTCTGTTGCAGGTTCCAGATCATCTCCACCAAGAGGAGAAGCGTCATCTCAGGAGTGCAGCGTCAAGCTGGAGGAGGAGTGGACTGGAGTGAGCGCCTGCCTGAGGACACCCGGATTTCATAGTGCGTGATGAGGGCATGTTAGGAGGGGTGGGGCGGGGTAAGGTGGGGTGAGGCGAGGTGGGGCAGGGTGGGGCAGTGTGAGGTGGGAGAGTAACAGACAGCAAGGAGGGGAAGTGGGGGAGAAAGGGATGGAGAGAAATGTAGCATTTGACTGCTACTCGGACAGTACCGCACTCACTCACCAAGGGTTGTTGTGCATGGGTCCCATTTCCATTTTAGTGGTTTAAAGCTGCTCCTGGAACCAATCCTACAAGGTGTGCTAGAGACCAAGTTTGAGTACATGATGGATTTTGACGAGTATTTCAAACAAGTGAAAGTCATTGGCCAGCGGAGGGTGAGTGTGAGCTTGCGCCCATTGGGAAATATATGCTACTGAAGTCGTGCTGGGGTGTATTGGGGGTAGGAATTTCTACAACGTAACGTCTCGTACTGACATCTAGACATGTGCGACAGTGAGGTGTGACCTTTCACAGTATGCTATGAAAGGCACATGTAAATACAGTCAAACTGAGAATACGTAATTCTCACTGATTCGTAGTTATTGAGTGAGAGTGTTGGCTTGTGTGGGTTAATGCACCTACTTGTGTCTTGCCTACCACTCAATAAGAATACCTGGGTGTAACGGTTGCCTAGGTTACGGAGCTAGCAGCAAGGAGTCCATAATAACTATATATAATGTTGTTCCTTAGTGCTTCCTAAGCATATTCATAGCCTTTATCAGAGCCTCTCCACAAACAGTGACAAATATGAATATGGTTAGCTCTCTCACTTGTGTAAGCCAACTGGTCATGTGTTGGTATCACAAGGCTGTGTGGGGTGGGGTCACATGAGCAGTGGGGGGCAGCCAAACAACTATGTTGTAGGCTGCGTAAGGGGGTCACATGAGCAGTGGGGGGCAGCCAAACAACTGTTGGAGCACAAAAGAGTAAGCAGGTACGTTTCCCTCAAGGAAGCACACATTCTGACAGTTGAAACAGGAAGCCTTCAAGAACACTTCCTCAAGCAACATCTATAAAAGTAGCTCTGCAAGACCCTCAAAGTAGCTCTACAAGACCCTCAAAGTAGCTCTGCAAGACCCTCAAGGTAGCTCTGCAAGACCCTCAAAGTAGCTGTGCAAGACCCTCAAAATAGCTCTGCAAGACCCTCAAAGTAGCTGTGCAAGACCCTCAAAGTAGCTCTGCAAGACCCTCAAGGTAGCTCTGCAAGACCCTCAAAATAGCTCTGCAAGACCACAAGGACCCCATTCTCAGCCAGCCACATCTCAGCCAATCCGTAGAGCAATGGATGTTGTGCAATCTCTGAAGGAACTAGAGACTGTGCTCCTGAAGACACCTGTGCTGAACCTGAGGGAGGGCCATGCAAAAGACCCAAACTATGCACATCAGTTCCAGACATTCAGAGGAATGACGGATGAAGCTCACATTCAGTCAGACATTGTTAGTGGTCACCTTTTGAAGGCCCTTGATGGTCATAGCCTCGACAGAGAACTTAAGGTGCTGAGTGTGGGGTGTGGAGATGGAATTCTGGATAACATGATACTCACTAAGGTATTAGCTAGTTCCCCTGCTGCACGTATCAGCTATACTGGGCTCGACATTAACCCCCACCTCTGCACTGAATCTGAAGAACGACTGCAGCACTTGCCCATTGCCAAAAACTTCGTTTGTGAGAATTTTGAAAAATTGGATGCAAGCAAGTTGGGGACATTTGACTTCATCTACCTAGTTCACGTCCAGTACTACTTCCAGCAGCTGCAGTCAGCATTTTGCAAAGTGAGACAGCTCCTCAGTAGCGAAGGCAAATGTGTTGTGATTGCTTCGCCACTCAACTTGCAGAACAGCCTAAGCACACGGTTCTGGCGCCATGACGGCAGACATGACTTCTGGACCATGAACTACGGCGTGAAGACACTAGAGGATATCGGCATCTCATACCAGCTTCAAGACCTCCATGCTCAGCTTGACTTGAGTAGTTGTTTCAAGGATGGATGGAGCTCCGACTTCTCCCGATTTGTGCTGGACTTCATTTGCGGCACAAAGATGAGCAGGTATCCTGACAGCATCTCGAAAATGTGCATTTCGTATCTCGCCACGGCAACCTCTGGTGGTCCTGACAAGTTTGTTCTTCCTCTCCACCATCAAGCTGTCGTCTTCAAAGCACAATGAATATGAAGTGCAAGATTGAATGGTCTTGCATATCAATAATGCCACACTTATGACAATTTGTTTTAATTACTATTCATCATTCAGATCTGTATGTTTGTATGTACATCTTTATATTTTTTGCCATTTCTCCCTTCGTGTATATTTGTGCGATGCATTTTTGACTTTTGTTCTAAGTACTGAAATGGGAAATAAATATAAATTGGCAAAAAGCTTGATTTGTGGCATGCAGTCTGACTCCTGCTAGCCCCACAGTCAACTGTCAAAGCAAATACACATACCTACACAATTATAGCTGCTTGTGATAAGAGGGTGCTAATTGGGGCTAGCAATTGATTGCATACATGGCTTTATTACAAGTCTGAACAATGTGACACCATAGCAACCAAAGTGGGATATGAATGATGCAGACTTAAAGCATAATTGCAAATTTGTGGCAACCATTTTGAGAAAGATACAATTCAAATTACAGTTATTTACAAACAAAATGTGTGTTCATGCATGTACATATACTAACAGGAAAACAGGAAAACAAACATGGCGGACATCTATTATAGGTCATGTTCAACGCTTTGATTTGGGGATCTCCTAAGACAGCAGAAACATAAGCAGTGCTTGAACGACTGGAAGAATTCCATCAAATTGCGTTTTATGCTGAAGTCTTGTTTGGAGCTCCAACCGAGGGGTTTTCCCCTTGTTTCAGGCACAACAAATGGAATACAAATGGCCGTCAATATGGCAATGACAAACAGAATGCTGAAGCCGATCGTCTCCCCAAACTGTCGTGCTATCACTGGGAATAGGGATGTTATGATGGCTGTACTCAGCCAATTGGCAGCAAAAGCCATTCCAAGTCCTAATCCACGCCATCTGTCTGTGAATATTTCTGCTCCAAAGGAAAACAGCGGAGGTCCCCAACAGCTGATGAAAGAGAAGATGAAAACAGCCATGCTAACCAATGCTAGTGGCCGCAGGGCTTCCCCTAACTCTGGGTTTGGTGTTGGCGTGAAGAGACACGATGCACGAGCCATTGACGAGTTGTCTGATTGTGCGTTGCTGTCTGGTGTGAATGTGTCGATTACACCAAAGTAGATTATCAAGCCAACACTGCCTAATCCCATTCCCAAGGCTCCGATGAACAGTGCTAGCTTTCTCCCTATCTTCTCCAAGAGCAGTATGCTTACAAATGGACCGATGGTCTGTACAAGCCCGATGGCAAGTGAAGCTGCAGCGTTGGGAGGAAAAGAACTTTCCTCATCCTGTACAGCGTCCCCACCAGCAATGAGAAGTGGTCCGGCATAGAACGTCAGCACGTCTGGGCCAATGAGCTGCTGCAGGGCAAAGAGAAGCACAACTATGACAGCCTGTCGGGCAAACCTCGACACGCTGTTTGCCGCTCTCTCTTCCGCAGACAGTACAGTGGTTGTGCTTGACTTTGACTTGAAAAGACTCCTAACGTTCGCAAGTGGGTTTCTCTTTCGTCTGGGTGACTCTGGTAGGGTCAGCAGCAGAAATAGGTGCAACACCGACACACCTGCAAAGGTGAATGCTACGACGCTGTATGAAAGGTAAGCACCGAGGAGGAAGCTTAAAAATATTCCCAGTCCGATTGCACTGAGGATTATACTGCCGAGGGGGCCTCGAAGTTTGACGTTTGGGGATATTTCAGCCACGTATCCCTGCAACAATTGAAGAGAAAGCAATTCAATGGCTGATGCACTAATTAGGTGCAAATGGGTAAGTTTAAAGCTAAGCTAAGCTAAAGTTTAAGGCTAACCGGCGCTGTTGCTGCAATCCATCCGGTAGCAAAGCCAGTCACAAAACGCCCTAAAAGGATCATTGCTCTAAACCCTAGCGGGTTGCTAACAAATAAAGACACTCCAAGCAGCACCCACCCCATCACAAACATGACAGCTGCACTCATCATTGCCAGAACAAGGCCAAAGACTGCCACTACCACTGCACTGAGCAGTGCCCCACAGAAGGCACCAACGGGTGCCAGGGGACCAATGAGCACTTGGTAAGGGCAATTGTCTTCACCCTCAAAGACCTCTGGAAACGGTGTCTGGTTGCCTGCCCTGTTGAGGTCAACTAGCAGTGGGGAGGAGAAGGCTGCAGTGAAACCAAAAGAGAGAGACCCTATGCTAGCCACAAGAGTGAAATAGATTGCCTTCAGGTACAGCTTCCATCTCTGGGTGGGACTGTCTTGATGGTCTACTTGCTTAGGGGGCAGTGCAAGGGGCAAAGGGTCTTCTTGGTGCAGAAGGGGATAGGTGTTCTCCTTCTCTTCATCCATTTCTTCACAGCATTCCTGCAGCATGTGACTCACAAGGCACATGACTGGTGGGAGTATGGTGGTTTGTAAACTAATTAGCAACTTCCTATGAATATCACAAGGACAACTCTAGCTCTCATCCCCACACACAAGATTATGAATATCATTGAGGGAATGTATACTATTATTATAAACATGACATCATCGTCGTGGTTATTTATGTACATACCCATTATATATATTAAATTGCAAATACTTGTACACTCTACTGCAGTATATTATGTGTTGTACAGAAAGTGTTGGTAGAGCTGTATGTGTATAAAGAATGAATGGCTGGAGTGTGTGTTGCTTACAGTCATTACTTATACTGGGAGTTCTTCATGAAACGTTTAATGAATTGTAATTCTCGGCTAGTGACTGCGGTAAGAGCTTCCAGTGCTTGATTCTTTCAGACAGGCTCCTCCACTTGGTCAATGAAGCTGCGTGTCTTGGTCCAGTCAGTGTGGAGTCTAATCCTCCTGGCTTCAGTCATGCGGGGTGTACTCTCGTGAACCAAACCCCACCCGTCCGTCCGTTGGCCATTTATTTGTAACGTCACAAGCGAACAGACAGTAATGTTATGGTTATAAATGGCCGGCGGACAGGCGGGTCTGGTTCATGAGACTATGCAGGGTGCACGGTTGTGACTCCAGCACTGATTGTACCTGATGCAAGTGTTTGTATGGATGCAGTAGTCATGAAACTCAATTGTGTGAGCTTGTGATTTGAGCTAAAGATACATCAGATACGGTGGCACCAACACCAACAGACGCCAACAGAGTACGCTATTGCCTAATAGAAACCAGACACACCTGCTATTATCATTCTGTTTCTCTGGGTAGATTCACTTTCTCTGTGCAGTTTGTGAATCCAGTGCTACGAGATTGATACGTAGCCTCAATGAAGTTTCAATAATAGCAAAAATAGCAATAACAGCAAATTCAAAAATTAAAATTGTAGGATTATTGTTTGCACATCAGGTAACTTAACAGGAAGATTCTGATGAGCGGACACAATAAAAAATTAAAGAAACGATAATACTAATTGCAAGACCTTCTCGCTTCATGATTAGACACCATTCGCAGAGATTGGAGTTGCAGGCTCCATGATATGTGGCACACCCTTCTTGGTTTTGCAGCACTTGACGTTCTTGCAAAAAAAGCAGTTCTTTAATCCTACAAAGAGATCTTTCAAATTGCGTTTTATGCTATAATCTTCGTTGTAGGTGGACCCAAGGGGTTTTTCGAATGTTTCTGGGACACAGAATACCACGAAAATCACTGCAATTCCAGCTATGGCCGCTTGGAGATAGAATGCAGCAGCCTCTCCAACGTTTAGGGACATGGCTGGGATGATGAATGTTATGATGGTAGTTGATAGGAGGTTTCCGGCAAAAGCAATTGCCACCCCCATCCCGCGTGTCCTGTCGTTAAACATCTCCGTTCCGAAGGCAAACACCGGAGGCTCCCAGAGAGCTGCGAACGCAAATACGAACACCACCATACTGAGGATAGCTAAAGGAGCCAACTGTTCTCCCAGACTATCGTTCATCGTGTGATCAAAGAGTTCACATACAGCACTGTCATTAGTGGTGTTCATCATCAGTCTCTGTGGATTGATTCCATCCAAGATGGTGAAGAAAACACCCATTCCCAATACTCCAACAAACATCCCTATTCCGCCAAAAAACATGATAACCTTACGACCAATCAGATCCACAAAAAGTACTGATATGGCGGCACCAACTGTCTGTGTGATCCCTATAGCAATGGCTGCTATGACATCTGGGGGTACTGAAAGCCCATCCACTCCTCCGGCTGACAGAATGGGACCTGCGTAGAATGCAATAGCCTCTGCTCCAGCCAGCTCGTGTACGCAGAAGACAACCACAACAATTAGTGTCTGTCGAATAAAACGACCAAGACCAGCACCGTTGAGCAGCTCTTTACCTATCTCCTGCGTCTTACCGCAACCGTTGCTCTTTGTCTTTTTCCTAAACAGCTTTCGTATGTTGTTCACTGGGTTTCTGCTTCTCCTTGGCGACTCGGGGATAGTGAGGAGAAGAAAGAAGTGCACAACTGATGTTCCCATTAGGATGAAGGAGAGAGTGTGGAAGGGAACGTAGGCGCCAATGAGGAGTGTCTGGAAGATGCCAAAGCCGATTCCAATTGGTATAAAGCTCTCCAGTTTTCCACGTAGACCCTCTGGTGATATCTCTGAAATGTAAACCTGAACATTGAACAGAATGAATCACAATGACATGCACTGACAGAAGGTGACAGTCTGTCACTATGTTGACACGTGTATCACAATATGAATGACTGTCACATAGTGTGTAAAAGTCAACACTGCGTCACTAAACACGTCACTTTGTGTCACTATTGAAAGGTGATACTTACAGGAGCAGCTGTCGTAATCCACCCAGCTGAGAAGCCTGTCACAAAACGACCGATGAGGATAAGTGCGCGAAACCCGAATGGTTCAGCCAAGAAGAACGCACCACCCAGCATGAGCCAACCAAAGACGAACGTTACTGATGATATCAGCATGGTCAGAACCAGCCCAAGAGAGGATATGGCAAAGGAACTGCACAGTGCCCCCACTATTGCCCCCACTGGTGCACTTGGACCGATCAGAATGCGGAACTCGCAGTCCCTGAAGCCTTCCTGAAACTGGGGCAGGTCGGTATTGTCGGAATTGTCCAAGAGAGGGGAGGAAAACGCTGTGTTGTAGCCAAAGCAAACAGCTCCAATGGCTGCTACAAATGAGAAGTAGATGGCCTTCAAGTTAGCCTTCCACTGTTTGCTGCTTCTTGTGGGACTTGTGGGTGTGTGTAGCAGGGGTACACTCATCTCCAGAGGCTTTACTCCTTCCATTTTAACCCTTTCCACAACTCTACAACTTCTGAAACAGTTCCCTTGTAATCTTTAACAAGCCTGGCTGATCTTTTCACTCAGAGTATGACCTGTGGCTTATAAATATTCAATAGGGCTTTCCCCAACCAATCCTATTTCCTTATTTAGGTACCTTGTACAAGCTATCACACTTCAGTATATATGGATTTAAATACAGTTAACACAGTCATTGGAATTGTATAATAGCAGGGTAGTTTACCTGTGAGAATAGAAACTGAAACAAATAGAAATAGTCCGTGGTGAAACTGAATGAAGCCATGCAGTGCACTTCAATGTTCTCTCTAGGCTCTTTTGGTGGGCTGCTCCACCCCCTAGTGTGCAAATATACCCCCCCCCCCTATCAGTGTTTCAGAGGCTGCTGCACTCCCCCTAAGAATGAAGCACTGAAGTGCAGAACCCTCGGCGGGTGTTATGCAACAAACTTTGCTGGCTAAATTAACATTGTTGCAGATTCTTGTATCCACTATATAAGAGTCTAGTGTAGAAGCTCAACATATGCATGCAATGACTGTAAGTATGCGACTGTATAGGTCTTTGTTGTAGCTTTGCAACAAAGCATTGTATAACCAACGGCTTTACCACTCTTGAAGCACTTTCATTACCTGCTTTGATACATGCAGCAGCGCGCTGTGTGCAATATGTATAAGAAAGATGTCCTGTAGCTTCGCTGCGAATGTGAAATCACAGGACAGGTTTCTTGTCCTCTTCCAATGTTATTTACATAGTCACACAGGGAGCGACGTCATATGGATATTTTATACACGAGGCAGGCGTAGTCACAATACCGCAAAGTACGCAATAATAAATGATTCCAATCCGATTACGTAGTGTAGAATATCTATGGTGGAGCTTGACGATTATAGGTTCGTATATACCCACACCGACCCGCGCTACCACCAGAAGCCGCAGCAAGGGCTTGCACCGCCAGAGTAGAATGCTGGACTCGGCACCTCTCGATTACATCGTACGTCATGTAACGCTCTACCACCTAAGACAGGAAGTACTTATGTAGCACGTGTACAGGATGTAATAGAAGTGCCTGCACGTCATGTAACGCTCTACCACCTAAGACAGGAAGTACTTATGTAGCATGTGTACAGGATGTAATAGAAGTGCCTGCACGTCATGTAACGCTCTACCACCTAAGACAGGAAGTACTTATGTAGCATGTGTACAGGATGTAATAGAAGTGCCTGCACGTCATGTAACGCTCTACCACCTAAGACAGGAAGTACTTATGTAGTACATGTACAGGAAGTAATAGAAGTGCCTGCACGTCATGTAACGCTCTACCACCTAAGACAGGAAGTACTTATGTAGCATGTGTACAGGATGTAATAGAAGTGCCTGCACGTCATGTAACGCTCTACCACCTAAGACAGGAAGTACTTATGTAGTACATGTACAGGAAGTAATAGAAGTGCCTGCACGTCATGTAACGCTCTACCACCTAAGACAGGAAGTACTTATGTAGTACATGTACAGGAAGTAATTACTGGTAATCTGCTTGAACTGAGTGATATGTTGGGTTAATTTAGTACCTACCCTACTTAACTGGAAAGTGGTGTTGTGTGTAGAATACCAATAGGCCAGTGTGCTGGCTTGAAGGGAGGGTGACGTAGTAGCTGTCAAAATTACTCAGGAGGTGCCAGGCCTTTGTCAGCTAATACTCTGTCTACTACTGTCCCTATCTCCTAGCGTATCAGACAACGTCCATGGCAGTCGAAACGTTGTGACATATGTGTCTACATTGTGACACATCTACAGCGACTGGAGACAAAGAATTGTGTCTGGATTGGTGGCTCACGTGGCTGAAACTCCACGTTAGAGCTTAGGTCACGAGTTCGGGCGCCGGGTCACAGTTCTTTTTCTCCTGTCACCACTTTCTTTTCAAACTGTGAAGCTAGCAACTTGTACATATGTTAAGAATATCTACAGCTACTACAATGGCACACTGACCCGCTGCTGCTACTAGGCTACGCTGTGGAGTGTGTGAGATTGTTTTATGGTGGTTGTCTCCACAGGTCTTTGATATGTTTGTGGTGAGCAAGTGTGAATGTCTGAAAGTCTACCTCGATCCAAACAGCCCCAACCCGTGAGGTTCACTTCACGTGCATGTAAATCACACGTGCGCGCACACACATACGCACACGCACGCGCGTGCACACACACACATGTACACACACACACACACACACACACACACACACACACACACACACACACACACACACACACACACACACACACACACACACACACACACACGACTCCACCTAGCAGCACACACAATGATTAATGCAATATTCTTTCTCCATTCCAGTTTCACCAGCCTAAAGCAGCTAGTTCGTGCACAGACCGGAGTGGAGGAGGACTACATAGAGCTTTACTTTGAGAACCTCCCCCTTGCCCCCCGACCTCGGGAGGTGATTTCCCTGGACAGACTGCCACAGACTTCCGTGAGTGCATTGTGTAATGGTGCACACAACTAGATGCCGTGTGATAATGCAACAATTAGCATGGGTTATGCAACATATAGCATGGCCTATGCAACAATTAGCATGGGTTATGCAACAATTACAGTAGCATGGGTTATGCAACAATCAGACTTCCGTGAGTGCATTGCTTATAGTTTCACAATTTCTCAGACTTGCATGCATATACGTAGATGAGTTAAGCGGACTCCACTGTACAACAGCTGACATGTCATTTCACACCTACCCCACCCCGACAGGAGAGCAAGCCCATTTTTGTTTACGGTGGACAGGTCCAGGATCACCTCAGATCAATCACCATGAGTGAGGGCTGGTCCACTTGAGTGTTCCATGGTTGGCGGGACACTTCCTTATTTGAAGATTGAGAATTTCTGGCTGTCCTTTTCAAACTCATACATAGTAGATTAATCACGCAATAATGTCACATATCCTTTTCTTTTTGGACGTATTGTAAGCTGAGTGTGTTTGACTGTGAGAGCTACAAGTCTCCTGTCATGATGGCCTGTTAGTGCAATGGATGGCAGTCCATGCACTATGCATTAACAGCATTGATCCTGCATTCATGTTCCCATACCAACTTCATGTAGGACCTGTTCCCAATTTACCAGCTAGCAAGGAACTCAAAGAAACTGGTATATTCTTAAAGGTAAGCAGCACTAGCCGTTAGCTTCGCTAGCATTTCATTGCCACTTTTCATCCTAGTTCACACTTCCATTTGGTGGCAGGAATGTCAGAAGCTGATCCACTACCACAGCCATGTGACAGCCGAGTTGAATAGGAAGTTCAGCATGATGCACCAAGCTGCACTTTGCATGAGGTGAGAAGTGTTGCTATAGAAACGCGGTTTCCCCCTGTAGCTCATACATGTACAATGGAAGTTGAAGTGACACTGTTAATTTGCTCTGCGAGCATTGTACTGTGTATGTTCCTATACTCTCTTCTCACACCCCTTATCCACTACTCCCTCACACACTCACCACATCCTTTCACAATCTCCCACACCTCTACCGTGATTCTCTCCTAATCGCATACTTCCACCCCCTCTCATTACATTACTCTTCCTCTTCCATCTCTCCATCTTTCCCACTCCTTTCTCATCTTCTCTCAAATTCTTCCTCTCCCGTTATACTCCCCACATCTCCTCACACACTCCACTTGAGTCATCCCTTCACATTACCCTCACAACCCCTTCACATACACCTTCACATACCCCTCGCATCCCTCTCACATCCCTCTCACATCCCCCCTCACATCCTCCTCTCACATCCTCCCCTCACATCCTC
>OX465049.1:614717-645590 GCA_949841015.1 Aplysina aerophoba | reverse complement strand
ACCTAAGACAGGAAGTACTTATGTAGCACGTGTACAGGATGTAATAGAAGTGCCTGCACATCATGTAACGCTCTACCACCTAAGACAGGAAGTACTTATGTAGCATGTGTACAGGATGTAATAGAAGTGCCTGCACGTCATGTAACGCTCTACCACCTAAGACAGGAAGTACTTATGTAGCATGTGTACAGGATGTAATAGAAGTGCCTGCACGTCATGTAACGCTCTACCACCTAAGACAGGAAGTACTTATGTAGTACATGTACAGGAAGTAATAGAAGTGCCTGCACGTCATGTAACGCTCTACCACCTAAGACAGGAAGTACTTATGTAGTACATGTACAGGAAGTAATAGAAGTGCCTGCACGTCATGTAACGCTCTACCACCTAAGACAGGAAGTACTTATGTAGTACATGTACAGGAAGTAATTACTGGTAATCTGCTTGAACTGAGTGATATGTTGGGTTAATTTAGTACCTACCCTACTTAACTGGAAAGTGGTGTTGTGTGTAGAATACCAATAGGCCAGTGTGCTGGCTTGAAGGGAGGGTGACGTAGTAGCTGTCAAAATTACTCAGGAGGTGCCAGGCCTTTGTCAGCTAATACTCTGTCTACTACTGTCCCTATCTCCTAGCGTATCAGACAACGTCCATGGCAGTCGAAACGTTGTGACATATGTGTCTACATTGTGACACATCTACAGCGACTGGAGACAAAGAATTGTGTCTGGATTGGTGGCTCACGTGGCTGAAACTCCACGTTAGAGCTTAGGTCACGAGTTCGGGCGCCGGGTCACAGTTCTTTTTCTCCTGTCACCACTTTCTTTTCAAACTGTGAAGCTAGCAACTTGTACATATGTTAAGAATATCTACAGCTACTACAATGGCACACTGACCCGCTGCTGCTACTAGGCTACGCTGTGGAGTGTGTGAGATTGTTTTATGGTGGTTGTCTCCACAGGTCTTTGATATGTTTGTGGTGAGCAAGTGTGAATGTCTGAAAGTCTACCTCGATCCAAACAGCCCCAACCCGTGAGGTTCACTTCACGTGCATGTAAATCACACGTGCGCGCACACACATACGCACACGCACGCGCGTGCACACACACGCGCACACGCACGCGCGTGCACACACGCGCGCACACGCACGCGCGTGCACACACACACATGTACACACACACACACACACACACACACACACACACACACACACACACACACACACACACACACACACACACACGACTCCACCTAGCAGCACACACAATGATTAATGCAATATTCTTTCTCCATTCCAGTTTCACCAGCCTAAAGCAGCTAGTTCGTGCACAGACTGGAGTGGAGGAGGACTACATAGAGCTTTACTTTGAGAACCTCCCCCTTGCCCCCCGACCTCGGGAGGTGATTTCCCTGGACAGACTGCCACAGACTTCCGTGAGTGCATTGTGTAATGGTGCACACAACTAGATGCCGTGTGATAATGCAACAATTAGCATGGGTTATGCAACATATAGCATGGCCTATGCAACAATTAGCATGGGTTATGCAACAATTACAGTAGCATGGGTTATGCAACAATCAGACTTCCGTGAGTGCATTGCTTATAGTTTCACAATTTCTCAGACTTGCATGCATATACGTAGATGAGTTAAGCGGACTCCACTGTACAACAGCTGACATGTCATTTCACACCTACCCCACCCCGACAGGAGAGCAAGCCCATTTTTGTTTACGGTGGACAGGTCCAGGATCACCTCAGATCAATCACCATGAGTGAGGGCTGGTCCACTTGAGTGTTCCATGGTTGGCGGGACACTTCCTTATTTGAAGATTGAGAATTTCTGGCTGTCCTTTTCAAACTCATACGTAGTAGATTAATCACGCAATAATGTCACATATCCTTTTCTTTTTGGACGTATTGTAAGCTGAGTGTGTTTGACTGTGAGAGCTACAAGTCTCCTGTCATGATGGCCTGTTAGTGCAATGGATGGCAGTCCATGCACTATGCATTAACAGCATTGATCCTGCATTCATGTTCCCATACCAACTTCATGTAGGACCTGTTCCCAATTTACCAGCCAGCAAGGAACTCAAAGAAACTGGTATATTCTTAAAGGTAAGCAGCACTAGCCGTTAGCTTCGCTAGCATTTCATTGCCACTTTTCATCCTAGTTCACACTTCCATTTGGTGGTAGGAATGTCAGAAGCTGATCCACTACCACAGCCATGTGACAGCCGAGTTGAATAGGAAGTTCAGCATGATGCACCAAGCTGCACTTTGCATGAGGTGAGAAGTGTTGCTATAGAAACACGGTTTCCCCCTGTAGCTCATACATGTACAATGGAAGTTGAAGTGACACTGTTAATTTGCTCTGCGAGCATTGTACTGTATGTTCCTATACTCTCTTCTCACACCCCTTATCCACTACTCCCTCACACACTCACCACATCCTTTCACAATCTCCCACACCTCTACATTCTCTCCTAATCGCATACTTCCACCCCCTCTCATTACGTTACTCTTCCTCTTCCATCTCTCCATCTTTCCCACTCCTTTCTCATCTTCTCTCAAATTCTTCCTCTCCCGTTATACTCCCCACATCACCTCACACACTCCACTTGAGTCATCCCTTCACATACACCTTCACATACCCCTCGCATCCCTCTCACATCCCTCTCACATCCCCCCTCACATCCTCCTCTCACATCCTCCCCTCACATCCTCCTCTCACATCCTCTCACATCCTCCTCTCACAACCCCCTCCACACACCCTCACATGCCCCCTCACATTCTCCCCTCACAACCCCCTCACAACCCCCTCACACACCCCTTCACATACCCCCTCACATCCTCCCCTCACGCCCTCTGCTCACACCCTCCCCTCACACCCTGTTCCACTTAGCTATGTGATGAAGAAGGACAGTGAGCTTCTGGAGAAAGCTAGTGCAAGTGTGAAGGGTGCCTATGACGCTCTGCAGACACGGCTGTATGGCCAAATTGGAAGGTGACTGCACACATACCACACACACATGCACACACACACACACACACACACACACACACACACACACACACACACACACACACACACACACACACACACACACACACACACACACACACATACACAAATACACACACACACATACACACATTACACATACACACACGCACACACACACACACACATACACACACACATACACACATTACACATACACACACACGCACACACACATTACACACACACACATACACACACACACACACACACACACACACACACACACACACACACACACATACACACATTACACACATTACACACACACACACACACACACACACACACGCACGCACACCTACACACATTACACATACACACATTGTGTGTGTGCAGTCCGGGTGGCTTATCTGTTTCTCTCTTTTGTCCAGTTTGTGGACTGCAAGGGAATTGCTGAATGGAATGAATGCTTGCTTAGATGAAGGTAGGGTGTGTGTGAACGTGTGTAGTGTGTTGGTATGTGAGGAGGTGTGACCAGTGAGTCTTTGTCCACGTGGTGCAGGTTTGGACCACCTAATTGCACCTGTCAATCAAGAGAAACGGCAACTGCACGAGAGCTTGCACATGGTGTGTGTGTGTGTGTCTGTGTGTGTGTGTGTGTGTCTGTGTGTGTGTGTGTGTGTCTGTGTGTGTGTGTGTGTGTGTGTGTGTGTACATGTACGTGTGTGTGTGTGTGTGTGTGTGTGTGTGTGTGTGTGTACGTGTACGTGTGTGTGTGTGTGTGTGTGTGTGTGTGTGTGTGTGTGTGTGTGTGTGTGTGTGTACGTGTGTGTGTACATGTGTGTGGGGTGTGTGTGTGTGCATGTGTGGTGTGTGTGTGTGCATGTGTGTGTGTGTGTGTGTGTGTGTGTGTGTGTGTGTGTGTGTGTGTGTGTGTGTGTGTGTGTGTGTGTGTGTGTGTGCATGTGTGTCTGTGTGTGTGTACAGTTTAATGTCATTCATATCTCCTAATCCAGCATCAGTCAAGATTTGAGCCTCTCCATATGAAAACCATGTCCGTCCTGGAGACAGCTCAGAGATCAGAGGACTGGGATGTTACCTATCAGGGAAAGACCTTTGAGAGAAGGTTCGCACAGCGAGGCGTTCTGGTCTTGCTATTTAGACACTTGTATCCTTTCTTCTGCTGGGCCTCCCGACCTGACTGCTGTAGACAGAGGTGCAGTGTGGTGTGTTGGTGTTCACTGGACTGGGAGGCTGACTGTCTCAGCACAGTGGTCCCAAAGGATCTAAGCTGACGTGCATTTATGGCCTCTTACACTGCTTCAAACTCTCTGTAGCAAACTGATGTTGATGAGCATACATACGTACGTATATTATGTATATGTAGCAGAATCAATCAATAGTAACTGATTGCAGATATTTCGACCATGTATACCAGAGTATGGCAGACATAGAGCCTGTGGCTCACCCCTTCCCTCACCCCTTCCCTCACCCCTTCCCTCACCCCTTCCCTCACCCCTTCCCTCACCCCTTCCCTCACCCCTTCCCTCACCCCTTCCCTCACCCTCCATCACACCCTCCGTCACCCTCCATCGCACCCTCCCCACCCCCACCCCACCCACTCACAGCCTTCAACTGCATACAGAATACACTCAGTTGTCATTGATTGACTCGGCTACTGCTTGTTACGCTTATCAAGGAGCAATTTAAGTTATCAGCAATGTAGCAATGAGCCTCTACAGCATCACACTGTTGGGCTTTGCTGTATCCTCTGTAGCCTTGAAATTGTCAAGCACCTTTGCCGGGAGGTGGAGGAGGATGCAAAGACAGCAAAGCCACTTATTCGCAGTGCCCAGACACACAACAACCCGACACAGCACCATGATGTCAAAGTGCTTGCTTTCACAAAGTGAGTGGTGTATGGAAATGTGGCTTGGAATGTGGGTGGGTGGTTAGTAGAGGGGAGATGAAATGCTTCAGATACACAAATTATGCTTGCATTTCCCCTCCCCCCCCTCTTCCTCTCTCCTCCTCCCCTCCCCCTTCTCCCCTCTGCCCTCCCCTCTCCCCTCCCCTCCCCCTCCCCCCACGCCTGCCCCGCCCATCAGAGGACAACTTCACAAGCGCATGTCAGAGAGTCAGGAGCGGCTTTCTTACTTGATGTCCTCCCTCACTGCACTGCACAAGAAACTGCACAACTGGCTCAAGTCAGCCACACACATGCACCTGTACTTGAGGGAGCTGCATGCTACGGGGATGGGAGTGGGGGTGTATGTGTGTGGGGGTAGGGGTGTGGGGGTGTAGTGTGTGGGGGTGGGGGTGTATGTGTGGGGGGGGTGAGGGTGGGTGTGTATGGGGGTGGGTATGGGTGTATGTATGTGTGTATGCGTGTATGTGTTTGTGGGTGTATTGTGTGTGTGTGTGTTGGCATGCTGACTCTGTGGTCTCTGCTGTACAGTGCTACAGTAGTAACCAGGAATGAGGTGACGGCTCTCCAGAAGAATATTGAGAGAGAACTGGAAAGGTACCATGCAGAGAGTGCTCAGCTGGGGCAGGTGAACATGCGCGTGCACGCGTACCAACATGCACGCCACAACACACATCTAGCTGTGTGTATGTGGTGGATGACTGTACACACATAGTCCCCCCCACACCCCTACAGTCCTCCATACCACAGGCAGATCAGAGAGTGAAGGAGACAGCCAGACAAGTTGCAGACATCTTTGATGAGCGCGTGGGCCGCGTGAGGAGAGCCCCCCACTCATCTGGAGCCGGTTCCCACGTCACACCTCGCACACCGAACACGCCCCCGAATGAACCCCAGGGAGATGAAATTTCAGCCATAGTGCAGCAGTGAGTGGGCTGAGTGAACCCCTATCATTATGTCTTGGCTCTGCCCACTGCACATGGACAATAATAGCTATTTGTATTTGTCATACCTTCATTGAAGATTTCAAGATTAGTTCATAGTTCATATAGTTCATAGATAGACTAATAGACTAATACAGATAATAGAGATTAATAGATTGTCGCTTTGCATTCAAATGTGGTGTTTGTTTGACTTCAGAGCGGACCGCTTATTGCAGTCATTGAGTATCAACAAGCAAGTGCTCAGGGAGAGCATGACCAACTTTGAAAGGTGTGTGCTAGCAACATGTTGGTGTGGGTGTCAGTGGGTGTCAGTGGGTGTCAGTGGGTGAGGGTGGGTGTCAGTGGGTGTCAGTGGGTGAGGGTGGGTGTCAGTGGGTGTCAGTGTGTGTCAGTGGGTGTCAGTGGGTGAGGGTGGGTGTCAGTGGGTGTCAGTGGGTGTCAGTGGGCGAGGGTGGGTGTCAGTGGGTGTCTAGTGGGTGTCAGTGGGTGAGGGTGGGTGTCAGTGGGTGTCAGTGGATGAGGGTGGGTGTCAGTGGGTGAGGGTGGGTGAGGGTGGGTGTCAGTGGGTGAGGGTGGGTGTCAGTGGGTGAGGGTGGGTATCAGTGGGTGTCAGTGGGTGAGGGTGGGTGTCAGTGGGTATCAGTGGGTGTCAGTGGGTGAGGGTGGGTGTCAGTGGGCGAGGGTGGGTGTCAGTGGGTGTCAGTGGGTGAGGGTGGGTGTCAGTGGGTGTCAGTGGGTGTCAGTAGGTGTCAGTGGGTTAGGGTGGGTGTCAGTGGGTGTCAGTGGGCGAGAGTGGGTGTCAGTGGGTGTCAGTGGGTGTCAGTGGGAGAGGGTGGGTGTCAGTGGGTGTCAGTAGGTGTCAGTGGGCGAGGATGGGTGTCAGTGGGTGTCGGTGGGTGTCAGTGGGTTTCAGTGGGTGTCAGTAGATGTCAGTGGGCGAGGATGGGTGTCAGTGGGTGTCAGTGGGTGAGGGCAGGTGTCAGTGGGTGAGGGTGGGTGTCAGTGGGTGTCAGTGGGTGTCAGTGGGTGAGAGTGGGTGTCAGTGGGTGTCAGTGGGTGTCAGTGGGTGTCAGTGAGTGAGGGTGGGTGTCAGTGGGTGAGGGTGAGTGTCAGTGGGTGTCAGTGGGTGTCAGTGGGTGTCAGTGGGTGAGGGTGGGTGTCAGCGGGCGAGGGTGGGTGTCAGTGGGTGTCAGTGGGTGTCAGTGGGTGAGGGTGGGTGTCAGTGGGTGTCAGTGGGCGAGGGTGGGTGTCAGTGGGTGTCTAGTGGGTGTCAGTGGGTGAGGGTGGGTGTCAGTGGGTGTCAGTGGGTGAGGGTGGGTGTCAGTGGGTGAGGGTGGGTATCAGTGGGTGTCAGTGGGTGAGGGTGGGTGTCAGTGGGTATCAGTGGGTGTCAGTGGGTGAGGGTGGGTGTCAGTGGGCGAGGGTGGGTGTCAGTGGGTGTCAGTGGGTGAGGGTGGGTGTCAGTGAGTGTCAGTGGGTGTCAGTAGGTGTCAGTGGGTTAGGGTGGGTGTCAGTGGGTGTCAGTGGGCGAGAGTGGGTGTCAGTGGGTGTCAGTGGGTGTCAGTGGGAGAGGGTGGGTGTCAGTGGGTGTCAGTAGGTGTCAGTGGGCGAGGATGGGTGTCAGTGGGTGTCAGTGGGCGAGGATGGGTGTCAGTGGGTGTCAGTGGGTGAGGGTGGGTGTCAGTGGGTGTCAGTGGGTGTCAGTAGGTGTCAGTGGGCGAGGATGGGTGTCAGTGGGTGTCAGTGGGTGTCGGTGGGTGTCAGTGGGTGTCAGTGGGTGTCAGTGGGCGAGGGTGGGTGTCAGTAGGTGTCAGTGGGCGAGGATGGGTGTCAGTGGGTGTCAGTGGGTGTCAGTGGGTGTCGGTGGGTGTCGGTGGGTGTCAGTGGGTGTCAGTGGGCGAGGGTGGGTGTCAGTGGGTGTCAGTGGGTGAGGGTGGGTGTCAGTGGGTGTCAGTGGGTGAGGGTGGGTGTCAGTGGGTGTCAATGGGTGTCAGTGGGCGAGGGTGGGTGTCAGTGGGTGTCAGTAGAGGTGCAACAAAAACAGTTGTGGAGGTTTTCGGATTTCCTGAGAACCGCCAAACACTAAATTACATCCCCAGCCAAACATTTTCATCTATATCGTCTATATACGTATGTACCAGTTGATTGTCTTTGACCAGGGCGTATCTCCTGACAGCTTACTCCATGCTCCTTGCCAATCCAGGATGGTGGGTCAGGTTCAGAGGAGTGCCATGGAGGGAGCAAGTGACTGAAATGGTGTCTTCATCCGCAGAAGCACCTTTAACTGAAGGCCGCACTTTTACATACACCTGTTTGTGGAGCTATGTTATAACTGAACATACATTCAAAGAGATTCAAATAAATGTTGTGTTAGTTTTTTTTCTATATATGACTTCGTGTGTTCGACATGCACATTGTGTGTGAATATTTAGTTTCCATATTAATGGTGTGACTCATGCAGTGTGTACTTGATGCACAACACGTCTATCTGTACTCGTTGTACCCATATTTGGATGTATCCCCATATTTGGCAGCGCCCCCACTCATACGTGCATGTGCGTCATTTCCGCAGCGAATCGACTTTCTCCCCCTCCCACTAGTTGTCAACTTGTTCGAGTCGATCGAATCTCTCCACCGACCTCTCACAATGAAGTTTTTGGCTGTTCTGGGTTTGCTCCTGGCCTGCTCCAGTCGCTCTGAAGCTCGTGAGGGACCAGCGCTGTAGCGAACTAGTCCGTAGACTGACTAGTGCATGTCTTGCGACCGGCCAGTCGGATGTAGACAGGCTTATCTATCTCAAGGTCGATGCACTTTCGAAGTGCAGTCTTGCGTATCTATATTCGCTTTCTCTTTCTGCAGAAACGTACGACCCAATTGACTACAACGGGACCCACCCTGTTGGTGAGAGGCGCACGAGACTGCATGTAATTTGCATGTGCACGGCTCGATGTCAGTCTATACAGATCGAGTGGATGTCACGGCCGAGCACCAAGATGACAGGCACACTAGCTAGTGTTACGGTAGACGGTGGAAGGCTGCGTAGTCTAGCATCCAGAAAGCTTTGAGTGCTTTACCCCCACCCCACCCCACCCCACTGTACGTAGGTGTTGTTAACCGCTGTGAAGACGATAATAACCCTCTTGGGTACTACTGCACCACCCAGTACAACTTCGAAAACACAGACAATTCACCAACAAGGTTCTCCTTCAGCAGTGCTGATGTTGATGGACGCAAGATGGAGATCATTGTAAGTTTGTGATCGATAGTATGTGTATGAGAGAGAGGATCTTGAGTGAGTCTGATTGGTTGATAACCTAGTTCAGGTTGCCAGCCAGTGTGTGCAACAGGTGTCTCTATCGAGTGTGTTGGGAAGTTATGTGTATGTGTGTAATGTATCTTGCTAAACCTGTATACACCCCCCTGGATGTGTGACGTTGCCAGTGTGCCCACATCTGATCTGTTGAGTGCACTGAAATGGCAGATCCTCACATTATTTCCAATCATGTTACGTATTCTGTAAGATCTCTGCACTCATAC
This sequence comes from Aplysina aerophoba, assembly GCA_949841015.1. NCBI lineage: Eukaryota > Metazoa > Porifera > Demospongiae > Verongiida > Aplysinidae > Aplysina > Aplysina aerophoba. The sequence continues at coordinate 636,177 of OX465049.1, read as the reverse complement.
CTTACAGGAGACTCACATTCCCTCCCCTCCCTCTCCCCTCCCCTCCCCTCCCTCTCCCCTCCCCTCCCTCTCCCCTCTCCTTCCCTTGTGTCCCCACCCCCACTTCGCTCTGTTCCTCTTCTGTTTTCTGCACGTCAAAACAGGTGGAGCCTTTTGACCAAGCAAGCACTGTAGCGTAAGTCAACTAAAACATGTGACTGGATTCGTGGCAGTGTATGTGTGTGTGTGTGTGTGTGCGTGTGTGTGTCATTCTCATCACATCTATTTATTGTGCATCAACAGGTTTAAAGTTGCTGGTGAACCCCAAAAAGGCAATGTAAGTGTGGGTGGTCAGAACACGCCAATACTTTGGCAAGAGTGTTAGTACACGGGCTGGCTGTACACTGGCATGTTCCTGGAAGTGTGTGTGTGTGTGTGTGTGTGTATGTGTGTGTGTGTGTGTGTGTGTGTGTGTGTGTGTGTGTGTGTGTGTGTGTGTGTGTGTGTGTGTGTGTGTGTGTGTGTGTGTGTGTGTGTGTGTGTGTGTGTGTGTGTGTGTGTGTGTGTGTGTGTGTGTGTGTGTGTGTGTGTCTCATGCCATGTCATGTCATGTCATGTCATGTCATGTGAGGGTTTAAAATGGTGAAAGGAACTATTTGTCCATGTCCAGATGCTGCTTGCTAGTCTCTACTTCTCTCTACTCCACACATGATGCATGACCAAGTAAGGTTGCACACATACATATACCACATGTGTATTCTTCTTTATCCCAGGGGGCTGCCCAGCTCTGTGGGGATGCTGTCGCTGGGGACGTCATATTTGAGTGCGACGACGGTGATGGCTGTCCCAACTCAGATATATCCATCTGGTACAGGATAACTCTCAGCCCCAATGATACCGACCGTTAGCAAACACATGCAGCACTTGACACTGAGGGCAGCAGCCATGCATGCACATGTGTGGAAGCCTTCCACTTGGTAACATGCAGTTGCATTTTCAGCTGCTTCCTTAATTCATCCTTGGATGTGTGTGTGTGCGCGTCTGTGTGCGTGTGTATCTGTGTGTGTGTGTGTGTGTGTGTGTGCGTGTGCGTGTGCGTGTGCGTGTGTGTGTACTTATCTTTGTTGTGTGTTCATTCTGCCAACTCCCACCTCTCTCAGCCGAGAACTGGTGCAATGAGCGTGGTGACCTCGCCAACCGTCCCAGCAGTCTCATAGTGGCTCCAGGGGATACAGATGACAACGTCGACCAGGACCTCTCTCGCCCAGGTCATGCCCTCCTCACCTCCTACACTTCTTGGCTTGTGTCCCTCCTTCTCATCCTGACAAAATTGTTGCTCGTGTAGACACAGTCATTATGCACACACTATTGTACTATTGTTACACAAACCTGCATGCCTGACAAAATTGTTGCTCGTGTAGACACAGTCATTATGCACACACTATTGTACTATTGTTACACAAACCTGCATGTATAAATACATGTATGATATATAGTACATTAACTTTTGTGTAGTGCATGTTTTTGTTGTTGTTGATGTTTTTGGCGCTGGCGCTTGCTATAGCAGATGTGATCAATCCATAGGCTCTGTATTTGAACACCTCACAGCACATTATTGATATTACGTCCGAAGACCTCTGAAATGGCGAAAGAGCAGGAAAGAAAGGTCTTAGGACGTAATGACATGATCCAAAGGTCTATAATTAGGCCTGGATTATTTGGTCTCCAGACCAAAATAATTGGAGTCCATCGGACTCCCAGCTGTGATTTCACTCAGACTCTCAAGGATCACCCCACAGCACATTTCACCTATATATGTGTAATTTATGGATCTTCCTGCCTCCTGCCATATACAACAAATAGTGTACAAACTACAATATATTTATAGGATTGGATGGCGGCGTCCTTCTTTGAGATCCATTTGAATTCCAGTATCAGAAATTTATATTAATATGCTTATCACCACATAGCAATAATATAAAGCATGTACAGTTTCACACTGTAATACACAAGACAATGACATTATGTTACAAGCATGCCTATCCTTACTACACCAGTACGTTACAATATAAACAAATCAAAGACACTCACTCAGAATATTCAAATACTTCTATCAATCACTAGTCACAGAACACAGAAACTAAAAAAAAAACTGACAAAACTTCAAATTTGTTGTATAGCATGACCACCATCCGTCATACTATCATCATCCACGCTCCCATAGGATGAGGAGGAACGGAAAGCGAATGATGGCTGGGTGCTGTTGCTCGAGGGAGAATGCACCATTCTCGATGTCTTGTACTTCGTGGAGGCTAGAAGACTGGATTGGGAATTGTACTCTCGTTTGCCTAGTGGAACTGCCCCAGAATTATAGTACTCTGTTGAGTCTTCTTCATCGCTTGCTACATCAGAGTTCCTCGGTTGTCTGTACTGACGGGGGGCCGAGGAGGAGGCTTTTAAGAATTTGTTGAGGAAGATCCAATAGATCATGGGGGCAAATGTGGTCTGGTAGATGAACTGAGTGAGAGCAGTGAGGCTGATTTTTGGAGGAGGGGACGAATGGAATGGGAGAGGGGAGAGGGGCAGAGGGGAGGGAGGGAGGGGGAGGGTATCACACATGACAGTAGTTGCATCAAGGCGTCCCCCTCACCCACCACTCTACAGCAAGGTGTGCCGTGTGATCTGAGAATGTGGTTGTCACAAGCATTGGTTGAATAAAATTAAATAAAATTGTCACTGAGCTGCACAAACCACAGAGCAAACTTATGTGCTTAGCGAGTGGCTTCAGTGGACAGCCACACAAGAACGGGTTGTGTAGTGTGCCAGGGAGACCCAGGGCTTTTGAAACACAAACTGCTGCTACCTGATTGGTCTTCTGAAACCTGACACTGCAAACAGAACTGTACACATTGGGATACCATCCCATACTGGACATTCCACAGGGTGTGGGCACGAGTGTGGTGAATAGAGACAGTGGTGCACCATTCACCCTTGCTCATCCGTGTTTCTTGTATTTCCTCTACTCCCACATGCCCATCTCACCTCACTTCACCCCTCACACTACACATCACACTTCACACTAACCCACACACACTACACTCACACCATACTCAATTTTGCAGCACACCCACACCCAAATCTCACTTGATGAACCTGCCCACACTCCCTCACTGCACTCGCTAACACTCATGCACTCACAGAAATGCCCCACCCACTCACAGAGACGCCCCACCCACTCACGGAGATGCCCCACCCACTCACAGAGACGCCCCACCCACTCACAGAGACGCCCCACCCACTCACAGACACCCCGCCCACTCACAGAGACACTCCACCCACTCACAAAGATGCCCCACCCACCATATGCCACACTCTCCCACTGCCTGGTGTGCAGTGCCAAACTCCCAGAGCAGGCTGGCTGCGGACTGCAGCAAGTTAACACAGCTCAAGAAGAGACAGTAGCGGTAGAAGGACTTCTTGGCTGTGGGAGAAGACCAGAGTAGGACACGATGACGCTACACCTGTATTTGCCACAGGCCATTACAACAACAGAGACCTCTCTTATAACATACATATTCACATACTGTATGTATGTATATTCAGTACGTACGGACACATACACATACATACAGACAGGTCACATGACAGTCACATGACTAGCAGCTCACAAGGCAGCTTCCATCGCTTGTGCAGCCCAGCATAGTAAATGAAGTAAGTTGTGAAGTAGCCCTGAGCAGAGGAGACAGAGGCATATTGTTCACACTCCTTCCTTGCTTTCCATCCTATTCAACACCTCTCTCTTTGAAGTCACTGTTCCCACCACAGTCATTAGTTTTCAGGGGGAGAGAGCCTGTGTTTGTGGCTGAAACGTCTTGCATCACTGAACTTCTGCTATCTACAGTGCATTAGCCTGTTCATATATAGGCTACACGTGATTCCTTACAACTGCAGACGTTCACACACAACTGCACAGCCCACAGCTGGGGCAACAGCTACAAGTACAAAGCAGTTTGAGGAAGAATCTACCTTACTTTGTTATAAATCCTTCTTTTGTTATAAATCCTATTTTACCTTATGACTAGGCCCACATAAAGTAGGCAGCACACTGTAATACGCAAAAATTGAGGGAGTATCAGCAAATAATCATGATGTGAACTCTTCTAAGGTACGTGGTACATAGCATACTAGCAGTGGAGAATTGAAGGTCTTAATGTGTCGGTTTTCAGCATCATGAGTTGCAGATTGAAACGCAATGGTGAGTCTCCAGTGCCATGCTGCATACATTCATGCAGGACCAAGAATTGTCGTACGTAAGTTGGTATAAGTGTGTGTGCAATGTATGTGTGCATGTGTGTTTTTGAGTGTGTGCATGTGTGTGTGTGCATGTGTGTGAATGCGCAGAGGAGAGGTGCCGTACCACTGCCAGGACGAATGAGCTGCCGAAGAGGAACCACATCCCACCGTTGGTGAAAAAGTGGAAGTGCGAACAAGGCAAGTCACTGTGGTCCGCAAGGAACTCTGAGACACCCTACGCATGGGAGGAGAGGGGGAGGGGCAAGGGAAGGGTAGGAGTGGAGAGGAGAAGGGAAGGGCAGAGAAAGGAAGGGAGGGAAGGCGAGGGAAGGGGAGGGGAGGGGAGGGGAGGGGAGGGGAGGGAAGGGGAGGGGAGGGGAGGGGAGGGAAGGTGGATGGAGGGGAGGGAAGGGGAGGGGAGGGGAGAGGAGGGGAGGGAAAATAGGAGCAGGTAAGGTAGGGGGAATATGGAAGAAGTATCCAGTCTACTGGTGATCTTTGCATTTACGTACATAGTTAGTGCTTGTGTGTGTGTGTGTGTGTGTGTGTGTGTGTGTGTGTGTGTGTGTGTGTTTAGGTGTGCGTATGTGTGCACATTGGAGTGCATGTGGTGAAAGCTCACTTCGCCAGCTGTGTACGTCATCGAAAAAAGAATGACAATCATAAGAGAGATGGCCAAACAGATCCGTCTGTTCTTGTATCTCTCTGCACACAAGACACAAACATGGAGTATTGCATAACATGTGTCGTGTGAGTCTTTGGCATATGCAACACCGTCAGGGGAGGTGAGGAGTGAGTGGTGAGGAGTGAGTGGTGAGGAGTGAGTGGTGAGGAGTGAGTGTGAGGAGTGAGTGGTGAGGAGTGAGTGGTGAGGAGTGAGTGTGAGGAGTGAGTGGTGAGGAGTGAGTGGTGAAGAGTGAGTGGTGAGGAGTGAGTGTGAGGAGTGAGTGGTGAGGAGTGAGTGGTGAAGAGTGAGTGGTGAGGAGTGAGTGGGAGGAGTGAGTGGTGAGGAGTGAGTGGTGAGGAGTGAATGGGAGGAGTGAGTGGGAGGAGTGAGTGGTGAGGAGTGAGTGGTGAGGAGTGAGTGGTGAGGAGTGAGTGTGAGGAGTGAGTGGTGAGGAGTGAGTGGTGAGGAGTGAGTGTGAGGAGTGAGTGGTGAGGAGTGAGTGGTGAAGAGTGAGTGGTGAGGAGTGAGTGTGAGGAGTGAGTGGTGAGGAGTGAGTGGTGAAGAGTGAGTGGTGAGGAGTGAGTGGGAGGAGTGAGTGGTGAGGAGTGAGTGGGAGGAGTGAGTGGTGAGGAGTGAGTGGTGAGGAGTGTGGTAGGAGTGAGTGGTGAGGAGTGAGTGGTGAGGAGTGAGTGGTGAGGAGTGAGTGGGAGGAGTGAGTGGTGAGGAGTGAGTGGTAAGGAGTGAGTGGTGAGGAGGGGTGGGTGATGCATGGTGACTCACTGAAGAACATCCCAAATGTGATAACACTGATCTCGGTCATCAAGATAGCACATCTTAGCCATAGGCGAAGTACCTTCAGTGGGGGTGGGATGCGGTGGGGGGGATTGAGTGTTGGAGACATACGTAGATACTACAGTGGAACCTCTCTATGGAGGACACCGCTGGGATCCAGCTGGCTGTCCTGCATAGAGAGGTGTCTCTAATTCAGAGGTAGATTAGTACACAGCTTTATGTAGTGGGACTGCAGACAGTGGCCTCATTGGAGAGGAGTCCCTAATTCAGAGTGTCCTATATAGAGAGGACCCACCATACTCTATTCTCACTACCTGTCCTGCCAGGCCACCCACCTTATACTGCTTGGCTCTGTAGGACCAGATCATGCCCACAATGTTAGTGGCGATCACAGAGAAGCACACCGTGAATGCCTGAGGCAGAACAGTTGAGCGGAGTAGAAGCCAAGCAGAAGCAGACGGGCCTTGGAGCAACTTACGTGTGTACATAAGTACACACTGGAGATCATGAACAATCTATATCCAGTGATGTTTTAATCCGTAGATCTTTCTCAGCTGGAATAAAACTGTCAGTTACATACCAGCTGAGAAAGACCTACAGATCAAACCGTCATGGATACGGATTGTTTACGAACTCCAGCGGCTCCACTATTGCGCAACAACTCTCCCCTCCTCAACAACTCCACTCATATGTATGTACATAAGTAAATACTTAAATATGCATGTATGTGTGTGACTACACGCGTACAACCTGAAGTGTGCACTGGAATATACGTTCCATTGCAGTTCAAGCAGCAAGACACAGTTCCATTTGAAGAAGAACACACCATGAACTCACAAGGAAGAAGAGGATCCTAAAGAGAACAAAGGTCCTTCTCAACCGGGAGCAGGTGCACACCAGACGGGCAATGAGGAACGCAGCAAATCCAAAGTTGGCACAGAGCAGTAGCAAGTCCCATACCCGTATACTGCAGCCAGGGAGTGGGAGGGTGTGTGTGTGAGGGGGAGGGTGTGTGTGAGGGGGAGGGTGTGTGTGTGAGGGGGAGGGTGTGTGTGAGGGGGAGGGGGGTGCAGGGAGGGGGAGTGTGTGTGTGTGAGGGGGAGGGGGTGCAGGGAGGGGGAGTGTGTGTGTGTGAGGGGGAGGGGGGTGCAGGGAGTGTGAGGGGGAGGGTGTGTGTGTGAGGGGGAGGGGGGTGCAGGGAGTGTGTGAGGGGGAGGGGGGTGCAGGGAGGGGGAGGGTGTGTGTGAGGGGGAGGGGGGTGCAGGGAGGGGGAGTGTGTGTGTGAGGGGGAGGGGGTGCAGGGAGGGGGAGGGTGTGTGTGAGGGGGAGGGGGGTGCAGGGAGGGGGAGGGTGTGTGTGTGAGGGGGAGGGGGGTGCAGGGAGGGGGAGGGTGTGTGTGAGGGGGAGGGGGGTGCAGGGAGTGTGTGAGGGGGAGGGGGTGCAGGGAGGGGGAGGGTGTGTGTGTGAGGGGGAGGGGGGTGCAGGGAGGGGGAGAGTGTGTGTGTGAGGGGGAGGGGGGTGCAGGGAGTGTGTGAGGGGGAGGGTGTGTGTGTGAGGGGGAGGGGGGTGTAGGGAGTGTGTGAGGGAGAGGGTGTGTGAGGAGGGGAGCAGGGAGTGTGTGAATGTATCTATGTATGTATGTTTGTATGAAGTGACTACGAAGGATGGCTGTGATGGAAAGATGATGATACACAAGTGTGAGGAGCTGAGTGTGTGGGTGTGAGGAGCTGAGTGTGTGGGTGTGAGTAGCTGAGTGTGTGGGTGTGAGTAGCTGAGTGTGTGGGTGTGAGGAGCTGAGTGTGTGGGTGTGAGGAGTATGCATGAAGGTGAGGGTGAGGTGGTGAGCGGAGTGTGATGGCATAAGAAGTGGGGGTAATGAGTAGTGAGTGTGGATGAGGTGTGAGTGTTGGTGAGGAGCAGTGAGTGAGAGGGTAGGATGTGAGAGGGTAGAGTGTGAGTGAGAGGGTAGAGTGTGAGTGAGAAGGTAGGGTGTGAGTGAGAGGATAGGGTGTGAGTGAGAAGGTAGAGTGTGAGTGAGAGGATAGGGTGTGAGTGAGAAGGTAGGGTGTGAGTGAGAGGATAGGGTGTGAGTGAGAGGATAGGGTGTGAGTGAGAAGGTAGGGTGTGAGTGAGAAGGTAGGGTGTGAGTGAGAGGATAGGGTGTGAGTGAGAAGGTAGGGTGTGAGTGAGAGGATAGGGTGTGAGTTTGACAGCTGTGATAGTGTGCACAGAAGGTACGTATCACAATTGATAGATGAGGAGTGGTTCTGGAAGTAATGCTGAACTAGGGTCTAAAAGGAACATAAAAATATTGTCACTTTAGCACCCCATTAAAACCATTTGCACTAATACCGACACCGAATTGATGAGTAAAAAAACACAACAGTTAATTATATTCACGAGCAGGATGTTTCGATCCAGAGGTCATTGTCAGCCACTTAAAAGATGAGGAGTGTTGTGAGAGATGGACACTCCTCATCTTGTAAGCAGTTGACAACGATCTCCGAGTCAAACTGTCCTGCTAGTGAGTGTTATTAACAGTTGTGTTGTTGCTCATCAAGTCGTCATTGGTATCAGATCAACGCAACCATTAGCCTCTACAATACCATTTGCCCTGATAGTCAAGCATAGGGAAAGGCTGGCTACTCCTGACTACACTCCAAATGCACTACTGACAGCTCTAGCTGCTGTCGACTCTTGTTCTACCTTCTCTACTGACAGCTCTAGCTGCTGTCGACTCTTGTTCTACCTTCTCTACTGACAGCTCTAGCTGCTGTCGACTCTTGTTCTACCTTCTCTACTGACAGCTCTAGCTGCTGTCGACTCTTGTTCTACCTTCTCTACTGACAGCTCTAGCTGCTGTCGACTCTTGTTCTACCTTCTCTACTGACAGCTCTAGCTGCTGTCGACTCTTGTTCTACCTTCTCTACTGACAGCTCTAGCTGCTGTCGACTCTTGTTCTACCTTCTCTACTGACAGCTCTAGCTGCTGTCGACTCTTGTTCTATCTTCTCTACTGACAGCTCTAGCTGTTGTCGACTCTTGTTCTACCTTCTCTACTGACAGCTCTAGCTGCTGTCGACTCTTGTTCTACCTTCTCTACTGACACCTCTAGCTGCTGTCGACTCTTGTTCTATCTTCTCTACTGACAGCTCTAGCTGCTGTCGACTCTTGTTCCATCTTCTCCAATGTAGACTAAGCTCTATCTTGCAACATTAGCTTAAAAGAGCACACATACCACACCATCTCTCCCGAAGAACAAAACTGATGTTGAGCTTCCATGTAGCAACAATTTCAGTGCAGGTAAGACGTCTTGACCACAAAGGTCTTCGTCAGTTACAAACGTTTTGTTGCTACTTGTAAGCTCCACATCACTCTAGTTCTATGTGCATTGTAGTATGAGCCTCTACGACATCGCCACCTCTGTCAGTGTACCGGCTGCAGGTGACTGATCTGTGGTACACCTGTCTTGCTGCCCAATCCTGTGATACAGGGATCTGCATACTAACCACATTGCACATTGCATCATCCACTGCATGTGTACATGTGTCACTACTCTCTTGCTGGGCCTCCAGGCGTAGACTTGTGAATGAGGGAGAGCCTAGGGATGAACACTGCACGCATATACCACAATGAGAAACAACGTGTTGCACTCAGACAATGTTGTACAAGACAATGTACACGAATTGCTCGCCCCCCGCCAAGTAACCACCAGTGAAAGCGAGAGAGTGATTATAAACACACAGTGAAAGACGCGCAAACAAGCGTCTAGGCGTACAGGCAGAAGCTGAAACACGTACAGTGCTTACTATGTACTCGGAATGGTGTAATGGAAGATTTGAGCGCAGTAGGAAACCGGTTCGTTAACGGTTGTGCAGAGTGAAGAGTTGCTCGCGTTTCCCGATTCTGTGCAGTTGTCTAGGACACACCAGTCATCTTGGGAACGCTGAATGGTGAATGTCGAGGCTAAGTCAGAGTCAAAGAAAGACATCCTTCTCCAAGCTCGTATCTGACTCGCACCACTTGCGCCTGGAACACGCTACCGGTTAATTATTAGTTGCCATAGATATTCTATACTACGTAACCGGGTACTATCTATAATAATATTATTATAATTATGTAGGTTGCCATATAGAGTCACGTGAATTAGCATGAGTCGAGGAACTGCTATTGTAGGGGATTCCCCTGTTGCACAATACCTAATCATGTTGCCTTCGGACACTGAGTACCGAGCCCTCCAGAGATGCTACCAGACATTGGTAGCACAACTGGACTACCGCTCAATTGGACCGCGGATGGTGTCCGGACATGTGGTTGACCTGTCTCAGCACGACAGGATTCGGCATGAACCCAGCGATTATGCAAGGAACGAGGCCTTTCTCACTGTGCTTATGACCAAGTGTAGCAAGGACCAGTTTGGGGTGTTTCTGCGGACACTGGAGTCAGACGAAACCCTCAGAAATGTGTTTGATATTATTAAAGGTACGTCACGATTAAGTGGTATCTCATAAGCATAAGAAATTACTTCATTCTGAGCATTTGACGTATGTGCTGGCAACAATGCAACAATGGACAGAAGTAATGCGTTTTTGTCACGTTTTGTAACTGACGACGACCTTTGTGGTCGAAATGCCTTATTCCTGCCCATTGTTGCTGTATGCCCAGTCAGTCAAGTTCTTGTGTATACCACAACATTAGTCTCTACAGCGTTGTATAACACACACACACACACACACACACACACACACACACACACACACACACACACACTCACACACTCACATTTAAACACTTGTAGACAACTTTACAATCCCTACAGTAAATTGTGGTTAGTATATATTTACGACTGGTACGAGTGGTTTCTTTCCACTGCCCGTTACGTACACGCAATGTTTACAGCTGCAATAAGAGAAGTGGAAGCAGAGTCAGTGAGTGCTGTGGCAGTGGAGCAAGCTGAACCAGCGAGTGATGAGGCGGGTGGGGAGAGGGAGGAGAGCAATGTAGCCGAGCTCGTCACAGGAATAAGGACAGGGGGAGAAGGAGGAGGAGGAGGAGGAGGAGGAGGACTGTCAAGACGCAGGATGGGAGGAGGGGCCAATTCTGAAGAACCAGTCCAGAATAGTTAGTAATCTCACACCAACTCACCTGCCTTATGAGCGGTTCTGTTCAGGAGCTCTGTCTGCATGTTGTCCTACTGAATGCAGCTGCTGTCTCCTTACAATTGAACTTTACTCTCCTCTGCACGCAGCTGATGCAGTCTCTGCCTCTCGCCCCACCCACCAATCATCAGACCCCACCCACTTTAATGGCTGGTTGATCATTGTTTGGTTGGTCATTGCAGTTGCCGTTCTTGGTAAGAGACTGATCCTCTCCCACTACCATGTAGATTGACAACAACAGACTCAACTGTGGTGTCTGCTTTTGAGGTCCCTACTTCCCCTTATACTCCCTCGCTCAGCTGTAGGTCTACTCCTTCTCCGGGGTTGGAAAGGGACAGCAACTCCCTATGGGGAGGATGTGCATAGCCATGTCGATGTTGCGTATGACCCCGCCCCTACTGGCCCAGCTAGTAAGATGCACACACCTAACAGTGCATGGTTAGCCGTGAAGGCCTTCCACAGTGGAGCAAAATAAGGCCAAAATTTCCCCTGTACATTCAATATTGTCCAGTAGGTGTTCTAACTTTGTGATAGCTTAATCTTCTTTGCTGTGCAGAAGTGTTTGTGAGCTGGTAGTAGTGGAAATCTTCTTGTAGGCTGTAGGACATCACAGTTCCAGAGAATGTCTTCTTACCTGTTTCTTGCATGCAGGTCTCGACTCTCTTCCGACCATGAGGCAGCTGCGAGTCCATGTCATCCCCCACATAGCTGCCGAGTGGGAGACGTTTGCAGACGTCTTGCTAGACTCAGCGTCAGCGACTGCCCAGCTGAGAGCGAACTACCACACAGTGGCGGAGAGGTGTGCAGAGATGTTTAGGTTGTGGTTGAGGCATGCGAACCCACGCTGGAGAGACCTGGTGCAGGACCTACGGAACCTTGGGCATGTCACTTTGAGTGCCCGTTTGCAGAAGATGATCAGCCAAGGAGAAGTGGAGTAGCAAGTGTGCTGAACTCCCAAAGACCACTTATTGTTACGCAAGTACTAGTTAAGTTTGATGGTGTTTAGAACCAGTGTTTCTAAAGCCCTTTTATACGTATAAGTTTCCTAAATTATAGTTCTGATCCATGTTAGATTCTTTGTGGCACTTATCTGTTAAATGCCAACCCAAAATTGTAACATCATAAATCAGGAAATAATGTGCATGTGCATCTACGTTTTTCATGCTGTATACATAGGTGTCTCAGTGCACTTGATGTACTTATATACGTACTGTACATTACACAGGATTTCCGGCTATGGTTTCATGTTTCGGGTGCCCCCTGGGGTTGTGCAAGTGTTGCACAATGGGAAGGGCTAGGGCTAGGGTTAGGGTTAGAGCCTGGTTCTTGTGCAACACTTGCACAAACCCTGCGGGCACCCAATACATGAAACCAGAGCCAGATTTCCTCATATGGAATTACACTAACCTAATCATTTATATATTGCCAATTAACATTATAATTTTATACATGTTATATACAGAATACGAACTGCATACAGCAGTTTATATACTTGCAGAGATGGTGGTTCGCATATTATAAATTTAATGTCACACACACTCTTATAAAGTACACATCCCTAATACAATATAAGTCAAACATACAAGTGATGGAATAGTCAATGTAAGGTAATTTAGTTAATCATTCAGCGCAGTTTAACATTATGACCACAAGGCAGAGAAGAAGGCAGAGAAGTGCGGAGTTGCTGTTAGTGCTTGCGATGCAGCACGCAGCGTCATCCTCCTCGGTTGATGTAGTAGTAGAATGCAGAAGCCAGAGCTACTCCCACCGAGCACCAGATGAGGGCCGAGATGAGGGGGTTCTGTGCAGGGGAAGGAAGGGAGGAGAGGAGGGAGAGGGAGAAGTGTGCATCTTGCAATTGGAGGATGTTTCTTCAGGAGACTCATGAGCACTCTCACTTCCTACTCTTCATATAGCCCCTCCCACACACTCCAGCCCGTCCCACTCAAGCTGCAGCCCCTCCCACACTCACTGGAGTCCTCCAACCTACACTCCAGCCCCTCCCACTCTAGCTGTAGCCCCCCCCACCTACACTCCAGCCCCTCCCACTCTAGCTGTAGCCCCTCCCATCTACATTCCAGCCCCTCCCACCTACACTCCAGCCCCTCCCACTCTTCCTCCAAGCCCTCCCTGCCAACCTACTGCATCATCTCCTCCAGACTGCACTGCCAGGGGCGAAGTCCCGCCCTCCCCCACAGCCCCACTAGGACCACCACCACCACCACCAGCACCAGGACCTTCTGAGGACTTTAGGAGCTCACTGCACTTTGACCTCCACTGAGTTACTTCTTTGAGGAGTTGAGCGTTCTGGAGCAAAACACCAGGGGACGGACACAACAAGCTATAGAGCACACCTCTGCATGTAAAGTAAGTACGGTGTGTGTTGCAGCTAGCTGGTCATCTCTACTGCACACGAGTCGCTGGGTTCTCATCACCATGGACAAGCACTAGGAGCTAAAAATATTGAGATCACTGTGGAGGCATCTAAACTGCAACCTATTTTGAGAAACACCTCCAGAATACATCACGTGCAAAGAGGCCTGCCTTCTAGCATGTGTTGACACCGTGTTTACTGTCAATGCTGTGACGTCACAATGTGTCACATACGTACTACGTACGTACGTACTGTTCACCAAATTCTGATCTAAAACCCTCTGCTGTACAGCAGTGGTGTGGTGTTAGATGCATGTATCGGCAATACTGCACTCCATTCAAGAACACACAACTGTAACGTGAAGCACTGCAGCGAATCACACCATCTCTCTCACTCCTTCTTCCCTCCCCTTCCCTTCCCATGTCTAGCGTACCGATTTTTTCAGTCCTTCATTCTCGGTTGACAGAGACTTCACCAGTACTTGCTGCACAAACACAAGAGGACAAGCTGTTCTGTGCATGGGGCCACTAGCAGTGTACACCGTACTATAGTGTGCAACAAACATGTCCACTCTCACTCCCCCATCTTAGCTTACACCCCCACTTCACTCTACCTCTATCTCATCACTCATCTCCCCCACCATCCCACTTCTCCATATCTTACCCACCTTCCCTTACCTTCACTTCACCTCCCATCACATTTCTCTCTCCACCCCACTTCCAACTCCTCGTGCCATTGCCTTTCTTTCCCCCTACCCTACCCACCTCATCCCCCACCACCCCACCACTCCACCTCTCCTTACTCTACCCACTTCACTCTACTCTCACCTCATAACCCATCTCCCCCATCTCATCCCCTATCTCCCCCCACCACCCCTCCTCACCCCCTCACTCTACCCCCACTTCTCCCTACCTTACCCACCTCCTCCTTCTCTTTTGCCTTCAGTTTCCTTTGGAGCTCCAAGCACTTCTTTTGTAGATCCTTACTTACCTCATCAACAGCTTTGGCACCTGAGAGAAGACGGAGGAGAGGGAGTGCTTGTTCGTTGGGTGAGCGACACTAGAGTAGACATGACCACTAGTCACCTCGCACTGAAGGAGATGGAGCAGGCATAGACCTAGTCAGTTAGATATGAGCTGAGGATCAGTGGCAGAGGTAACCACTTCAATGGATCGCAGGAGAAGCTGGTAACTCACACACATGCACATCGACACACTCATTCAAGCACACACACGCATGCACGCACGCACACACGCACAACACACAACACACACACTCATACACACACACACACACACACACACACACACACACACACACACACACACACACACACACACACACACACACACACACACACACACACACACACACACACTCACCATCCTGGTTCTTTCCTTCTATCAAGTCTGCATCATCACCTTGGTAACGTTGAGGCCTGAAGGATACTACTGAGTCACCCATCTTTGCTACAACAGAAATAGAAACAAACACACTTCACACACACTACCAACCACCTTCCCCCAAAGTACACAACTTCACACACACTACCAACCACCTTCCTCCAAAGTACACAACTTCACACACACTACCAACCACCTTCCCCCAAAGTACACAACTTCACACACACTACCAACCACCTTCCCCCAAAGTACACAACTTCATACACACTACCAACCACCTTCCCCCAAAGTACACAACTTCACACACACTACCAACCACCTTCCCCCAAAGTACACAACTTCACACACACTACCAACCAATCACATCCCTCCCCCAAGGTACACAACTTCTAACCACCACAGCGCGATGACACCAGCCAAACCACATGCGCACACATACCTTTCAGCTGTTTGACCTGTAGGTCTCTCTCAGCTATCGCTTCCTCCATCAAGGTCAGCTGACCTGCATGTGACAGGAAGTGATGTCATAACAACCTTGAACACAGCTTTCCCCTCCTGTCATACACAGGCATAGAGACCCTGTGTTCGCCAAAACAAATGGCGGTAGTTTCGCCAAGTCCAAAGACAAGGGGCACATTGCAGGGTCTGTGACCACCTCAATGGACCGTGAAATAAGTGATCACTGTTCACTGATCAGGAGACCTCAGGATACGTCAGGAGATCAGGGTGTACGTGTGTGTGTGTGTGTGTATGTGTGTGTGTGTGTGTGTGTGTGTGTGTGTGTGTGTGTGTGTGTGTGTGTGTGTGTGTGTGTGTGTGTGTGTGTGTGTGTGTGTGTGTGTGTGTGTGTGTGTGTGTGTGTGTGTGTGTGTACACCAGCACACTTGCACGACAAAAGACCCACCTTTGAGAATGACTGACTCACAGATGAGGCTAGCAACGTGTTCTTCTGTCAATGGACCACCAGCTGGCAGTGGCAGTGGGGCTGGAGTGGGTGTGGAGGGAAGGGGAGGGGAGGGGAAGGAACGGAGCACAGTAGTAGGTGCAAGGTGCATGTAGTGGCACACAGAACGATGTTTGTCTCACAAGGGTGGGAGTGTGCGTTCCTAAAAGTGGGAAATGTACTACACCCGCCCCTTGTTGCGGTCAATGAGCAGAGGAAGTCAGCCTGCCGGTCCAGTCAACACCAACACACTACACCGCACCTCTGAAATGCAGCCACCTGTCTACAGCAGTCAGGTCGGGAGGCCCAGCAGAACAAAGGGGACAGGTAAGGAGTCCAAGTCAACACCAACACACTACACCGCACCTCTGAAATGCAGCCATCTGTCTACGCAGTCAGGTCGGGAGGCCCAGCAGAACAAAGGGGACAGGTAAGGAGTCCAGTCAACACCAACACACCACACTGCACCTCTGAAATGCAGCCACCTGTCTACAGCAGTCAGGTCGGGAGGCCCAGCAGAAGAAAGGGGACAGGTAAGGAGTCCAAGTCAACACCAACACACTACACTGCACCTCTGAAATGCAGCCACCTGTCTACAGCAGTCAGGTCGGGAGGCCCAGCAGAAGAAAGGGGACAGATAAGGAGTCCAGTCAACACCAACACACTACACTGCACCTCTGAAATGCAGCCACCTGTCTACAGCAGTCAGGTCGGGAGGCCCAGCAGAAGAAAGGGGACAGGTAAGGAGCCCAGTCAACACCAACACACTACACTGCACCTCTGAAATGCAGCCACCTGTCTACAGCAGTCAGGTCAGGAGGCCCAGCAGAAGAAAGGGGACAGGTAAGGAGTCCAGTCAACACCAACACACTACACTGCACCTCTGAAATGCAGCCACCTGTCTACAGCAGTCAGGTCGGGAGGCCCAGCAGAACAAAGGGGACAGGTAAGGAGTCCAGTCAACACCAACACACTACACTGCACCTCTGAAATGCAGCCACCTGTCTACAGCAGTCAGGTTGGGAGGCCCAGCAGAAGAAAGGGGACAGGTAAGGAGTCCAGTCAACACCAACACACTACACTGCACCTCTGAAATGCAGCCACCTGTCTACAGCAGTCAGGTCGGGAGGCCCAGCAGAAGAAAGGGGACAGGTAAGGAGTCCAAGTCAACACCAACACACTACACTGCACCTCTGAAATGCAGCCACCTGTCTACAGCACTCAGGTCGGGAGGCCCGGGAGGCCAGCTCAAGTGGACTTGACCACCTTGTATCTAAGGCAGGGCAGGGGGGGGTGCAGGAAGCAGGTCTCACCTTCCCAGTTTCTGTGCTGTCCCATCGACTGCTCGAGCAGCTTCTTACGAAGGTCTCTCTTCTCCTCGTTGGCCTTGTTCAGTTGTGCTTGTGTGTCCTCTAGTTGAGCTGGAGGAGGGGGGGAGGAGGAGGGGGGGAGGAGAAGAGGGTGAAGGAAAGGGAGGTGGGGAGGAGAGGAGGGAGAGGGGAGTGGAGCAAAGGGTGAAGGGACAGGCAAAGTAGCCAAACTCAGGTTGGTAGGCTAGGGCAACAGTGCTGACCCTTGACACTCTCCAGCTGTTCCTTTGTTCTGTGCAGAACACTTCGGAGCTCCTCTTGAGCGGCCGTCATGGCCTGATTGTCAGCAGTCGTCTGTAAGGAGTGGAAGGGAGGGGGGAGGGGAGGGGATGGAAGGGGAGGGGTTGGGATGGAAGGGGAGGGGTTGGAATGGAAGGGGAGGGGTTGGGATGGAAGTGGAGGGAGGATTGGGAGGTGACGGGAGAGGAGAGGAGGGGAGAGGAGGGGGAGGGAGAAGGGGAGGTGGATAATAGGTGTGGAAGGAGGAGGGGTTAGGAAAGACACGGCCAGGCAATCAGAGGGCAGTGGAGCAGAAAGGCTGCCACATAGTCCACACACAAGAAATGGCTTCCCCTATTACGTACCTAAGCTACCCCACAGGAAACCCTCCACAACCCTTCTTCCGCCTACCATGTAACAGGTCCTCTTCACACACTTCAACGGTAACTAGACTGGTAACTGAACTTCTACCAGTGCTAGGACAGCCACACTGTGGACCAATCAACACAACTGACCATATAAGGCAATTATTGTTGGTAACTGACCACCAAACATATATCTGACAATCTTAGCATGGTCAGGTGCACATGGACGCACTCCACTTCACCGCTGAAAACGACCCCTACAGGCTCAGAAGACTTATACCAATTTGACACCCATACTCATTATTGCTTCTCCAAAAGTCCCCACAAGATAGGGTCAAAGGTCAGGTGATGGCTGGATCACATTTCATTCGTTTACACTCAGTTAAAAGTAGGTAACTGCCGAAAGGTTTCACGTTCAAATTGTGTTAAAGTGTACATAGTCCAGATGTGTGCTTCCCATACATACATACATTAACACAGCAGGGACCGGACTTGGCTCCTGCTGTGTTGTGTTAGTGAAAATGATATTTGAGCACTTCTATTTACAAAGCCAAACATGTGTCATGGTCGTATTTTGTACAAGCTTTTGCTAACTACACAGCTTGAAAGTGGCGACTGGAGAAAAAGAACCACGACCTGGCGCCTGAACTCATAGCCTACGTGTATGTTATAGTCTCTAAACTTATCAAACTTAGTGGTTTCGCTGCTTAGACAACATGAAGACAAAGTAACATACCGTAAGCCAATTCATTAGCAATTAGTCACAATGGACTTAACATTCCTCACAAATTCACTCTTATACAATGGTGTCTCCCCATAGCGGACACGATTGGGACCCAGCTGGCTGTCCTGTATAGAGAGGTGTCCCTAATTCAGAGGTAGATTTGTACACAGCTCTATGTGGTTGGGACTGCGGACAGTGTCCTCATTATGGAGGTGTCTTCTATCCACAGTGACTTTTACAGAGAGGTTACTGAACTTTTTGTAAAGTGATCAGGCACCAGGGTTATGCAGTTACGTATGTTGCGGCGTGTACGTATGTACGGACGAACGGACATACATACATACATACATACATACGTACGTACACATCCAGTATCAGAGCGTAGAGGAGCCGAGCAGAGCACCACTTGGACACTCACGGTCTCTTCCAGGGCTCTGTACTGTTCACTGGCCTCTTTGAGCTTGCCCGTGAGTCTTGTTGTCTCCTCATTGTGCTGCAGGAGAGGCCAAGAGCACCTGCTGTGAAGGCAGTCGCAAACCCCCTCAGGCAGATATCATGTTACACAATGGAGTATTTGGTTTGGCACTTGGAGGGTTGAGCATCCCATGCACTGTGCATGCAAGTGTAAAATATGACCTCCTACATATTTTCCCAAAGGAATCCTCATTCATTATGCAGACTGAACACTTGAGAGTCACAGAGCTTAGTAGACAATTAGACAGGAACAGGAAGTTTGCACCTCTACGGCTTTCATTAGCTCTCACTGCAATAAGCCAAGCAGACGAGGGACATTGTGCCTTCCTGCTCCTGTCCATTTGTCTGCTACAGTGCTTCTGGGGTCATTTGTCCAGACTGGATAATAGCAATGGGTAATCGGTTATTGGCGCAGTGGTGATGTCATCCAGGAGCGAACATTCAAATTACTGCACCAGTTGATTTTAGGTTGTTTCATCTTGCTGCATCAAGGAAGAACGAAAACCAAACTGACCAATCAAATTCACTGTACTCTGTGATGCTTGGTATAGCTTGCATTTGATTGGTCTGTTTGAATTTTTGTTTTTGGCATAGTGGGACATGATCCTGGTGGGAGCATTTAAATCACTATACTGCCATACGTATATGGAAATGTGATTGTGACCACAATGACTATGTCACCACCATGGTAACAACTGACTAACGATTACCGTTAGCAAATACTCTGTCTGGACAACTGACCCTGGGCCTAAGGCACTGCATGCCCTTGAACTTGAGTTCTAGTCTCTTCCACTGCTCAAGGGAGAAGCGAGAACCAACAGCAATGCTTCATTCATGTAGTGCTGTGGTGGATACGTATGTCCCTTGCACATGAGTTCTAGTCTCTTCCACTGCTCCAGGTGGAAGCAAGACCCAACAGCAAGGCTTCATTCATGTGGTGGTGGCTTTTACACGTTGTGTCCTTTTGAGCGCATCCATTCATTAAAACACTCGAAAACTTAAAGAGCGTTGGTGGCCATTTTAATGAACATCTGTATCTGCACAAGCAAGTACGTATCCCACCCTTTTGTGTGCTCTGACTGCGATCAGGTGTGCTCCACTAGTTTCAGAATAAATACACTTAACAGTGCTCAGTCTGCGCATTGCAAACACATTAACATGTCCACACATACGTACGTACACCCATACAAAGTACACAAACAATACACAATTCGCACATGCACATACGTACAGCCACACCCACACACATACGTATACGTATACACACATACAAATACACATACACTCACAAACACACACCACACTGTGGACTCACATCTCGCTGCAGTCCCTCGATGGTATTGGCAAGACGTTGAACCTCCCACTTGGCATCCTCCAGTTGTTGCTGTGAAGCGAGGGGAGGGGAGGGGAGGAGGGAGGGGAGGGGAGGGAAGGAGAGGAGAGGAGAGGAGAGGAGAGGAGAGGAGAGGAGAGGAGAGGAGAGGAGAGGAGAGGAGAGGAGAGGAGAGGAGAGGAGAGGAGAGGAGAGGAGAGGAAAGGAGTAAAGTGGATGGGAGTTTTGCACACTTTAACTTCAACAGGAGCTGAAGCTACAGGCTGAAGGAGGGAGATTCCATGTGGCAGTGTCATCCATCACTTCTCTCTCTTCCCACAGCGGAGGTGGCAGTGCATGCTGGCTTCCAACAAGCAACCAGCCACTCTCCCTGCAACCCCACCCTACCAGCAAACCACCCTTGTACAGCAGACTCTGCCTACTGGGGCACCCTAGTACAATCATCACATGGACAATTGAAGTGGGGACCTATCATCATTGATGATGAAATGGGTTCCCAGATGGCAGCTTGAACGGTTTGAAATCTTGCCAATGTTCCTACCAGGACACTGGTGAAGATTTGAAGGAGACCAGAGTATCCGGTGGTTGAAATGTTTGCAAGGTACAAGATACTGTGAACCTGCTTAATCTCCATGCATCTTGGTGCCGCTGCTACAATACAGACACGTGTGAGGCATGGGTACTCTAGTTTTGTTCATAAAGGCCTACGTGATCGAAACATATTGCAGTCAGCTGATATTGATCGAATCTGTTA
Source organism: Aplysina aerophoba (assembly GCA_949841015.1). Lineage (NCBI taxonomy): Eukaryota > Metazoa > Porifera > Demospongiae > Verongiida > Aplysinidae > Aplysina > Aplysina aerophoba. Next base: position 615,329 of record OX465049.1, on the reverse strand, counting down.
TGCATGTGCATGCTCAAAATCAATTTGCATTGGATACATGAATACAAGGACTCAGATGAAGGCGAGCTGAGATTAGAACCTACGCATGTGCTCAACTTTATGTCACAGAGTAGGTGGTCCGAAGAATTCAAACACACACATGCACACACACACAAAATGCACATACACACACACAACACACGTACACACGCGCGCACACACACACGCTCGCGCACACACAGATACACACACACATGCATGCACACACACATACACACACACAACACACACACACACACACACACACACACACACACACACACACACACACACACACACACACACACACACACACACACACACACAAAATGCACATACACACACAGACACACACATGCATACACACACACACACACTCACACACGCGCACACAGACACACATACACACACACAACACACACACACACACAAAATGCACATACACACACAGATACACACACATGCATGCACACACACACACACACACACACACGCGCACACACACACATATACACACACACACACAACACATGCACACACACACACACACACACACACACACACACACACACGCGCGCGCACACACACACATAT
>OX465049.1:518513-608513 GCA_949841015.1 Aplysina aerophoba | reverse complement strand
ATTAATCCCTAGGTCCTCAACAGGTGGTCAGGCAGGCCTGAAGATGAACAGTTCATAGCTTCGCACCTTCGTTCCCCAGTAGTTGGACACATTAGCCTGCCTATATTGGAGCATACATTGTCAGAGGTCAAACAACCTGTACTGCACAAGTGACAAGAACAACTCCAACATTGAATGAAGTGAATAGGTGAGGTGCATAATGAGGTAAGAGTAGCATGTGTCTACCATGGCAACCATGGCAACCACTGGAAAGCTTGTTTCTTTTTAAACCTGTGGTTATTCTAGGGAGATGACATACAACTGCGCACTCTCCCTCACACACTGGGAAACACACAACTTCTTGGAGAGAGTGCTTTCAAGTTCTACTCCTGAAAGCACTCCGTATGATGTCACATGCCCACTTCCGGGAGATATTGAAAGCTGAAAGCCATATCAGCTGCTGACAGTTCAGTGAATCCCCACTCTCTTCTGCTGATTGAGTAGCTTGTGTTAACAGGCCCACAGGCACCATGCATATTCTGGATATCTAGTGCACTGCAAACTGAAATTCTCGATTTGCAACCTTCTTAGCTTGGTTTACGATGTTGTAGAGACTCAGAGTTGCGCTGAACTGGATGTACCCATAGCAACAATTGATGAGCAACAATAAAACTGTTAATAATACTCACTAGCAGGACATTTGGACCTGGAGGTCTCTTTCAACTGCTTACAGAAAGGTCCCGCTAGTGAGCATTATTAATAGTTGTGTTGTTTGCTCATCATTTCGCTATCAGTACTTTTGGTTTTGAAATAATATGCACTTCTGCATTCAGCCCAAGTGAGGAAGTGTGATAGTGATGTCATCCCTGTTTGTGGTAGTGGCCTGCAGTCTCCTGGATGCTTGCACTTCCCCAAATCACCAGGCAAGCAACAAGACACTGATGGTTAGTCAACCTTGTACAGCAGGGGAGAAGTGGGCTGTTGAGCGGGCCAAGCAGCCATGACTTGTGTACCATTCCAAATGGACCAATGAGAGGGCACGCTTGCCACTTCAAATGAGAGTCTAGACAGTCATAATGTCATATGCAGCTTTGCAACCCCCGCCCAATCACATGGACATAATTGATTCCCAGGGCTTGCGGTTTAACATTGAGGCACCCCCCTTGCACCCACATGGACACAGGAACCCTGGCAGTTAGTCAACAACACTTCCAGGGATTCATCGATTCACAGTTGTGTATTACTCCGTACCAAGTTGCTTTGAATGACATAACATTACCCAATGTTAAGGTCAGTGTAGCTATATAGCGTACCTTGTACCTTACCTATGTGGGGAGAGAAGCCAGTGAAGAGCAGTTAATCAAAAGTGAAAGTGGAGAGTTCAAAGTTCACTTGGCAGCCAGCTGGGAGTCACTTGCACCCATGGGAGGGGCACAGTTTGTTGTCTCCCAAACTGCCTAAACAACAGCTAGCAATTATCATTATTGTGTTGTTTTATTTACAGACAAGGGACCACAATTCATTAGCACACCCAATATAAATTTGGGAATACAATATGAATATTGTTAATTCAAAGTGTTACCAAGGTTTCAACAAATGACCTTGTGTCACTCTTGACAACCAAATCCTCACCTCTCCTATGAGCATAGTGCTGGGGGGTTGTTCAGAAGATAGGGCTATATGCATAGTTGGTTGCGGTTACCATCAGTGAAGGTCATGTGTGAGTTGAAGGTCAGCCATATTTATACTGATCAAGAATACAGACCCTGTAGTGTTGTTGTGTACCTCCTCCTGTATACTGTATACTGAGCACATACTGTTTATATATTAACATTTTTGAGCCTGCATTCCAGAGCTGACATCATCGATTTATACATTTTGGGTGTGTTTGGCTGAATTGAATTGTGGTGTGGTATGGTGTGGTGTGGTGTGGTGTGGGCATTGGTGAGTGAGTGCCAGTGTGTGTGCACACATGAGTGTGCTTGCTGTCTGTGAATGGCAGTAAGTGAAAGATGCCAGATGCCAATGGCCATCCTGTACTTAGGTAGGTCTGAAACAGCTGCTGCTTGCCTTAAACCTCACAGTCTACCAAGACACTGGGCGCCACACCACACCACACCACACCACACCACACCACTCAGAGGTCTCCTGAAGCCTGGAAGTAAGACTCACTCTAGGGTATCCTAGCCCCTCGTCCATGTGGCCACATGAGGTGGGGGGCTGGGGTGGGCGGTAGGGGAGTTGTCACAATGAATGCCATAAAATTCCTCTTGCATATGAATTCAGTTATAGCTATCTCCTTGCAGGAAGCTGGAGCAGTTGTGGTAGAAATAAACACTGGCAGCTCAACGTGGCTGAAGTGATGACATGGAATTGCGGTGATATAATGGGATTTAGCACACAATAGAGAGAGCGGAGACACGATACGCATGCAGTGCAAGCAGAGACAGCACACACACTACACACAAACACACAACACACTCGAGAAACACATTCTACAAGTCCACACATTCACACTAACACTCTACACATGCTAGAGGTGCACACACACAACAACAACCCATGGCTGCACGCAATCCAGCACACACAGACTAGAAGCCCAGAGCAGAGTCACACTGCACAGTCACACAGCACAGGCACATAGCAGAAGTACACAGCAGAGGCACCCTGCATAGTCACACTGCAGGGGCACACTGCTCAGTCACACAGCAGAGGCACACAGCACAGGCACACAGCACACTGCTCAGTCACACTGCACAGTCACACAGCAGAGCCACACAGCAGGGGGACACTGCACAGTCACACAGCAGAGCCACACAGCAGGGGGACACTGCACAGTCACACAGCAGAGTCACACAGCAGAGGGACACTGCACAGGCACACTGCACACTGCACAGTCACAACAGAGGCACACTGCACAGTCACACCGCAGTCACACTGCACAGTCACACAGCAGAGTCACACTGCACAGTCACACAGCAGAGTCACACTGCACAGTCACAACAGAGGCACACTGCACAGTCACACAGCAGAGTCACACTGCACAGTCACACAGCAGAGTCACACTGCACAGTCACACAGCAGAGTCACACTGCACAGTCACACAACAGAGGCACACTGCACAGTCACACAGCAGAGTCACACTGCACAGTCACACAGCAGAGTCACACTGCACAGTCACACAGCAGAGTCACACTGCACAGTCACACCGCAGTCACACCGCAGTCACACTGCAGTCACGCAGCACATGCATACATCACCTATTGACGTACAGTACGCTCAATTTAGCCACTTGCCAACATGAAACCCAATTCACAGTACATGCCAACTACACTCAGTGAAAGTTCCTTGTATTTGCACACAATTGCAGGCTGCTGATTACTGTGTGTGTGTGCGTGCATGCGTCCAATTGTGTGTGTGTGTGTGTGCGTGTGTGTGTGTGTGTGTGTGTGTGTGTGTGTGTGTGTGTGTGTGTGTGTTGGACTGCCAAAGCTGGAAGAGAAAGCACTTGCTGTAATGCACCTGCACTAGTTAGGGATGGACGTGCATGCATGTACAGAGATTCTAGAGGCAGATAAGATGAGATGAATGATGTTGTTGAGGCTCGTAGTTGCATTGAGCTCATACCGATAGCGAAGTGATGAGCCATGGTACAGCGCAGCTGCTGATAGCACTTGTCCAGCTAGTGAGTATTAGCAACAGTTGTGTTGGTGTTCATCAATTTGCTATCGGTATAAGATGAGGTCTCATGTGAACTCAATGTCACCTAAAAATTGCTTGCACACAGAAATAGGTATTCTCTTAGCTGTCGCCCTACAATATGCTGTACAACAAGTATACACTAGAATGCATACCATAATTTAGACAATACAGTAACTCTAGAAGTATTCAATTCAATAAACGTGTGCAAATCTTACTATAGTGTATAAATGTATACCGCTATACAGCAAACATTACATACGTACATTCCCATACCCAAGATAGCACAGGTTAAGTAGCTCAGTGAAGTAGATCACTGCGGGTGTGCAATTCAAAGGCTGGGGTAGGACACTAGCACTAGGGCTGAACAATACAGTGTTGTGGCTGTGGCAACACATTTCACAGGTTGCAGTCACACGCCCAATCACTTCACTGGTCCAGAGGTGCCCGAACAGTGAAGTAAGGAAGATAAGTGATTATGTAGTGGAAGATTGCGAGTCAATCTGCAGGTAATCACAAGAGAATCTCCCTGAGTGAAAGAGATCCCGGGCAGGAAAAGGTGCTGAGAGGATACCTGACACAATGCACCACAGCTGCAATTACCTCAGTGACCTGGCCTAAACAATACATGACCCAATGGAACATTAGCAGAATCCTAGTGACCTGGCTTAAACCGCAAGTTGGCAGTGGAGAATCAATTAGAGCCATGTGATCACGCCCTGGTTGTCAGGATGAGGAGCAAAGTCTAGACTCCCATTTGAACACTAAAAGCAGCACAGTCTCATTGGTCCAGGTGAGACTGGGACTACAGGAAATTGGTACCAAACCTAAACACCTTATGCATTACTGTACTGCGATTGCCATTTCCAAAAGCTTGCAAAATCTTAATCCACAGGTAATCACTTCTCACAAGAGAATCTCTCTCAGCAGAAGGAGATCCCGCAGGATAACATGCTGAGAGGATACCTGACACAATGCAGCTGCAATTACCTCAGTGACCTGGCCTAAACAGTACCTGATATTGTAGAGGTTTATTACTACGTTGTGATAACTAGCGGGAGTCGATGTTGATGAGCAAATACGTAGCAGAATCAATCAATCAAACAATTGATTGCAGGACGTTTCGCCCACGTAGGCCTTTGTCAACTGTGTACAAAACTGTCTTGTACATAGTTGACGAAGGCCTACATTCTGTACGCAGTTGACGACGACGAAGGCCTACGTGGCCGAAACGTTCTGCAATCAATTGTTTGATTGATTGATTCTGCTACGCATTTGATCATCAAGATCGATTCACTAGTAAACAATACATGACCCAATGGAGCATTAGCGGAATCCTCGTGACCTGGCTTAAACCGCAAGTTGGCAGTGGAGAATCAATTAGAGCCATGTGATCACGCCCTGGTTGTCAGGATGATCTAAGCAAAGTGCCTAGACTCCCATTTGAACACAATAAGCAGCATGGTCTCATTGGTCCAGGTGAGAATGGGACTACAGGAAATTGGTACCAAGCCCCTCAACACCTTATGCATTACGTACTGCACTGCAATTGCAATTTCCAAAGCTTGCAAACCTCTCTGTATATATGAGGTTTAGTTATGCTGTGGAACCTCTCTATAAAGGACACCACTGGGACCCAGCTGGCTGTCCTGTATAGAGTGGAACCTCTCTATAAAGGACACCACTGGGACCCAGCTGGCTGTCCTGTATAGAGTGGAACCTCTCTATAAAGGACACCACTGGGACCCAGCTGGCTGTCCTGTATAGAGTGGAACCTCTCTATAGAGGACACCAGAGGTAGATTTGTACACAGCTCTGTGTGGTTGGGACTGCAGACAGTGGCCTCATTAGAGAGGAGTCCCTTATTCAGTGTCCTTTATAGAGAGGTTCCACTGTATACTTGGACTGACTCCCTGGTCTGGGCACAAGGAGTCAACATCTGGCCCAATGGAACATTAGCGGAATCCTAACCGCAGGTTGCCAGTGATAATCAATTAGGCGGATGTGTTAAATGCCCTAGTTGTCATGATCTGAAGGATGTGTCTAGACTCCTATTTGTACAGGGCTGCCTGGATGGTTGTGTGAAGGGCATTCCACTCCCTATTCAACTCTGAACTTCCAACCCATTTTTCAGAACTTTAGTGTGCCTGAAATAAGGTCAAGTTCAAAGGTGAGTCATGAGTTGAATGTCCTTTGCACAACCATTTTAAAACCCTGTACAGTAAGCAGCATGGTCACAGTGGTCCATCATGTGAGGATGGGACTACAGGTAATTAGTAGCAAATCTCAAACTCTCTGCATTCGCATACAAAACTGTACTGTGGATACAATTTCCAAAGCTTGCAAAATCTCTCCGCATACGAGTTTACTGCATAGCATGTTTTATGTAAATTACTTAGAATGACTGCATTGTGCATTCCTGGATGAGCCTGCTCTTTTTCTGCTATGCTGGCTTCAAGCCATGCGACTCCACATGGATCAGAGAGCCTGCCACTTGACAGGTCCACATTGTCTCATAACAAACAGGCTTCAGCCCATTCAGTATGCCTTGTGATGGCTTCATTCAGTGCTGCATTGACGCAGGAGCAGCACCACCCGGCATCAACTGAGCTTGTGTTGTTATTCTTGTGTGCATGTTCTTACTCGCTGCATACTGCACAGAAGAGCTACTTCGAACATCGTACACACGTACACCACACACATTCTGCCTGCATTAGAATGCCCAATGTAGCATACGTACATACATACAGCTAGCAGTAAATAGAAGGGGCACATGTACAGATATTCCTGCATTCCAAGTCGATGCATTCCCCCAGAAATTGCTACAAGATTACTTCTTTCATCCGCTCTGTATCACTAAAAAGCATGAATTCTAAGCTTAATAAGAAAGTTCAGCTGCAATCGTTGGCCTACTTGGCAAATTTGTTCTTGTAATTGCACGTTCTCAATGGTGGCTGCCAGCTGCTGTTCACTTCCTAGGTAAGCTCACCTGAGTGTACAGCTGCAACTGATTCTCCATCATTTCCAGTCTTGAGAGGAGTTGGTCTTCTTTGACAATGGCCTTGTGTGTGATGTGCACGGAGGGAAGGGAAGGGGAGGGGAGGAGAGGGCAAGGGAGGGGAGGGACAAGGGAGACAGAAATAGATGAAGAACAGTGAAGCAGCAATGACACAAGAGCCCGCCAACAACAACTACAGTATAACTGCACATGACACAGCACGGCATGACCTACTCACCCACTACCACTCTGCACCCTCACCATCATGTTACCACCAGCCATTGTCTGAGCGGTAGATATCACTTCCTGGAGCTTTGTCAGCTTTGCTTCCAACTCTGTTTCGTTTCTATATGCAGTCTGCATATAGAAGTAGAGGGGAATGGGAGAGGAGAAGAGAGTACATAGGGAAAGGGTTTGCAATTCCCTCTTGACAGACTTCATTGCACTTTTATACCTGAACAATCCTCAGAGCTTCTTCTATTTCCCTTTCATCAATTGTTTCACCCTACAGCACAGATGGAGCCAGCCCATGTACAATGACAAAGATACATGGAAACGACAATGTACGTAGTACTACACACATGCACACACACACATGCACACACACATGCACGCAGTAGGAAACACCCAATTCAGGAGTAGGTCACTTCACTTTCACAGACAGACATAGACGTTTCCTGGAATCCATCAGAAGTCGCATCACTTGGGAACTGTCACCAGGTGTCCCCATCAGCATAAGACGCCATTCACACCCACACCCACACTGCAAAATGCCTGGATCACGTGTAACGTCATTCTACATTTGACTCACGGCAGAGCAATTTCAGTATAATTATATGAACCGGGAAATAACGGCTTGCATACAATGCATTACTGCAGGCTTACAGTCCACACAAGTGTCAATAGCACACTTCCGTTGCTGACCCTTACGCGTGTGTGGTGGCACAAGGACAAGTGTAGACAACAACATAACAGGGACATGAAGACAACATGAACACTGGAATTTGTTCACCATATGGTGCTTACAGGGGCTAGCCGTCCCTCCTGAGGGGAAGCATCTCGCCTGTACGGAGCATGAAAGAGAGGAGAGGGAGGGGGGAAGGGAGGGGAAAGGGAGGAGGAGGGGAAGAGGTGAAGACGATAGGGAGGGGGGAGAGGAAGGGCGAGGGAGAGGGAGAGGGCGGAGGGGGAAGGGAGAGGAAGGGCGAGGGAGGGGGAGAGGGCAACGGGGGGGGAGGCAGAGGAAGGGGGAGAGGGAGAGGAGAGGGAGACGGAAAGGGAGGGGGAGAGAAGGAATGGAGGAAAGAAGTGGGAAAGAGGAAGATGATATGTGGGGGAGGAAGATGACGTGAGGGGGAGTAGATGTGGGTGAAAGATGAGAAATTGGTGAAAACCCGCACAGAGTTCCACCCTCATACACCAGTGCTAATTGCGGCTAGGTACTCCCAAACCAGTGCACAATGAACAGTAGCACTGTGTCACATGTAGGACGTGTGGTGTTACAAAGTAAATAGCAAATACCCCATAGCCAGTGTTGCAACATACCCTAACTGTTCCTTGTCATTGATCCAGAGCCTGACTGTACCAATGATGCACCCATGGGTCACTGGGCGATAGGAAGGGAGAGCAGACAGCTCACAGAATAATGACACTTGCAATTCTCCTCACAGACCACTGCACTGTGAGGACATGAATCCCATACACTGCAGAAGACACTCACACACAGAAGAGGACGAACCACTGTCCAAATGCATCACCATCTGAGTCACAGGCAACAAGTAGGCACTGCCCCTCCCCCTCCCCTCCCTTCCACATAGTAGACACACCCACACCAGCCCACAGAAGAGAAGAATAGACAGTTGATGAATGAATAACTTGCACACAAACCTTAGACCCCCACTGCTGTTCAAACGAAGGTTAACACTATGCCACACACATGCGCACACAGGTAAGGCACACACACATACACACGCACTCGTCACGGGTCAGGCACACACACATGGCAAGTACACACACACTCATGCCCACCATCAAAACGCCAGCATATAACAAAACACAATCCCACCGCACTATGGCTTTGTGGCCATTCAAATGTGTGTGGGTACAAACAGGCTAGCAAATCTATTAAATGTATGAATGTAATTACCAGCTAGCAGCCCCCCCACAGGAAGTTGGTAGTGAGAGGCGCTTGCTACTAGTCGCCTGATGGGATGTGTGCCGGGTGCAATGTGTGGCATGCAAGCGGTACAAGGAACCAAGCGTTAATCAGGTGATCCATTGTGATTGGAGTGAGCAGGAGAGAGTAGTTCAGTGTGATGCTTTGATTGTTATATGAATCATTGTGCAAGTCAAGGTGATGACATCACTGATGATCTTCAGACAGGTGTGTTGGTGACAGGCATTGGAACACTGGTCCCACAAGAGAACCACAAAACCAATAATGGTCGAGGCAGTAGACAGTTGATGACAACAGTGACATTTGCAGAGTAATCCAAATACCAGTTGATGACAACAGTGACATTTGCAGAGTACATAGCAGGGAAACATACAGAAAGAGGCTCACAACAATAAACCACCAATCCTTCCTTGGTTCAATAAAGTGCCATTCAACGGGTGACACGTGAGGTAGGGGGATGGCAGCAGTGGACCAGTTCTCATTCATGATACAGTGAAGTGAAAGCCACCTGCTGCAGAGGAGTTGAATTTGCCTTGCTCCGCCACACCGTGCAGACACAGGCACAAGCATTCTAGATGCAACACAAACACTCATATTGGAACACTACAGTGTACACAGAACTGCCTACCTCCCAGACTAAGTCTCTAGATAGAAGCCCCTGCACGCATAGTAAGAGAGCAGTGCAAATACTCCAAACTGGTATATAGACAATTGATACTTCACTATCAATTCCAAATCCACGGACAGATAGCAGTCACTTTGGCTATCGATGGTGGCACAGTGCAGAAAGAACAGCATGCATTGGTTTGCTGTGCAGGTACCGCTACAGCTGCCACTGCTCTAACAGCGGCTACTGGATCATAAGTGTGCCCACAGGATGTGCTACAATCAGCTCTCAGCTGTTCACCTCGATAATATCGACCTTATCACATCAACAGATACTGCTACATCTGGCATGAGAGTGCTTGCCTGTGAGTCATTTATCAAAAAGAGTTAGGAAGTAGGAAAGATAGGGCCAAAGAGAATTGGCAGTAGATGAAGGGAGGGACGGTAATTACATGAATACTACGAACGAGGCTGGGAACCAGGGAATTAGGCGGCACATTAGGCAGTGTGCCGTCTGCGTGGGGTTAGTGGCGGTGGATGGTGTACTGCAATACAATTACCCACACGGGGGCACCAGTACCAATACCCAGGTATACATACTTAGATCGGTTATGTGTTTCCTTACTTGACACTATAGGCAAAAAACTTCAATTCGTACATTTTGACAGCTTTCAGATGTCTCATTCACGGAATGGACATGTACCAAAGAAGGCAGCTGAAAGTTGACGAAACAAAGGAAAGCTTGTTTGTGAAGTACGAATTAAGAAAAAATCTAATTAAAAACTATTTCAATTATTTCATAATTCTGGGCAGTCATTTTGCACTGCACACTACAATTGATCGTACGAATGGTGGATAGTCACACGCTGTGTTGTAAAGATCATGTGACAGTCCACATTCTCAATGCAGCCTGCAGTTTGCAACTGGAACCAGACTCCCACTCCACTACACACGCAGTGTACGCATGTATAAATAGCCTTATACCAATCGTATGAGAGGCTGATCAGTATAGAAGTACTGGTTTGGGTGAAGGTGGACTACGCTTGAATGCATTCTGAAAGTGGTCAGGCAACATGACCTTTGGCTATGACTGAGCATGTGCGCACACACACATGCACGTGCACACACACACACACACACACACACACACACACACACACACACACACACACACACACACACACACACACACACACACACACACACACACACATGCACGTGCACACACACTCACATATGTGTGCATGCATGTCTGTAAAGCACGTTATACACTGTGCATTAATGCAGGAGTGTGTCACACAGCATATGCAGTCCATGTGTTGTGCATGTTGGAGCATGCACACATACGTACGTACGTACGTACACACCTGAGTACTAGATGTACATTCAATGTACGGATGTGACAAGCTCACCTCTACTGGGTCCCTCCACGTTCACCCCAAACTGCACCACATCCCCCGACTTCAACTCGTACGGAGGACTCTCTTCACTTGAACGACTCAGCCTGCGGTCGTTGACGAACGTACCGTTGCTGCTTTTGGTGTCCTGGATAAAGAACTGTGTGTGTGTGTGTGTGTGTGTGTGTGTGTGTGTGTGTGTGTGTGTGTGTGTGTGTGTGTGTGTGTGTGTGTGTGTGTGTGTGTGTGTGTGTGTGTGTGTGTGTGTGTGTGTGTGTGTGTGTGTGTGTGTGTGTGTGTGTGTGTGTGTGTGTGTGTGTGTGTGTGTGTGTGTGTTTAGCAAAAAAACATACTCACAAAGTGGCATAGATTTATTACACCACAACATGTACAGTACTTGACAGCAAAGAACTCCAGTTACAAGCTATATTCACTGTATTCATTCATTGTATTTATTGTATTCACTGCATTACACGCAGAAATTATGAAGATATTCACTGTATATAGCCACCTCAGTAACTATATAGCTAGCAGCTTACTGTATACATACATGTATACAGGTTGAGAGGTCAAATATATTATATATTAGGTGATGATGAAATTCATACTAGGGGTGTTAGCCACATGGTACCAAGGTCAAATCTTGGGTTGCCAAACATCCCCCCTATCTCTGATGTAAAGGTGACAGGTCTGGTGATGGAAAAACTTCACCCTACACTTGGGTCTCTGATGGTACTATACAGGGAAGTGAAATACTATTAGCTGACTGCTAATGGAATTAGTCCTACTCTACTTTATTGATTCACTTTGAGGTCAATGGGACATCTGAATACATCTGAACACAGCTACAGAGGTATTGACTGTCTGCTTCCTCAATACAGGGCTATGTCACAGACATAAGACTTCCACCTGTCTGCAACACTGCAGGCAGACCGTTCAAGTGTAATTCAACTATTGCAACCATGGTAGTGATGTTGCCTCATTGTTGCTGTGACATGTAACCCTTTGATGTTGTAGAGGCTCTTAGTTGCGATGAACTTTTGCCGGTAGCACTCTGCACCAACACAACTGTAAGAGTACCCACTAGCAGGATGTATCAACCCGGAGGTCTTTGTCAACTGCTTGCAAGATACTTTACCTATTTCTGCTATGCACGTCTGGGCAGTTTCACTCTGCTGCGTTCACGTGCTTCATTTGGCCTTTGCATGTTAAGCTGGGAACATTAGCTGTTATCTTTTCATTGTGACGTCTGGTCCAGTCATCGCGAGGTAATCTTTACACCGGGTCACAAGTTTTATACTGTTTCTCTCGCTTCCCATCAACTCAGACAAGTGTGTGGTCTGGCTCTTAATGGCAAACATTGTTGCTCTCACCCCAACTAATATAAAATTTCCTGCAAGTTTGGATTATTTAGGGAAGGAATTTAACACTCTGGGGGGAAAGTGAGGGAAATCACTGAGTTTATCCCAGTGGAGCCACAAAGTAAGCTATCCAGGAACGACACCAATGCATTTGTGGTGACTTCGTGTGCGTAAGGTTTGCACACCCTCACACCCGACCCGGGCCACTTCATTCCCAAACAATACAACATACAGGTGTGGAAGTTTAGGCAATTGAAAAGACATTTTAGTAAAACAGGTGGTGGTTATATTCCTGTGGGTGACCCTATGACCTCATGGCCTGTTGAGGTATGTATCGACAAATGCATTTTATGTAACAGTGCGTATTAAATTCACTGAACATTCTTATTTTGTATTCACAGTAACTTAAACACTATTTCCACACTTTTCAGGCTTTTGCACACAAATCAATGGAACAAATCAATGAAACAAAACACGTACTGCCTACAAGAGTTGCAACATAGTTTCACGCACACCCAAATGCGGTGCAGGAACCTACGTGTAGCTGCCACATAGCCCACAGCGAGCACATAATGGAAACCAACCTATAAGCGTATACGTTGTGGCTATTTGTATTGCAACCAGCTCAGCAAAGTAGTGCTAAAAGTCACCCCAACAACTAATGCTATAGGTCCAGTATACGATTAATGCTATATAATCGCGAAGTGGGATTCTTGGTCAACAATCTGACATTGCAATGAGCGTTTCTTCTATTCCAACCAACTATGATCACAATAAATCTTTTACTGACGTTTCGACCAATATACTGTGGCCATCATCAGAGTGCACACTGGGCAAATCAGTGCAGATGTACTTACTATATTTAGCACGTAGTCTTAGTGACTTGCCCAGTGTGTTCTCTGATGAAGGCCACAGTATATAGTGGTCGAAACGTCAGTAAAAGATTCATTGTGATCATAGTTGGTTGGAATAGAAGAAACGCTCATTGCAATGCTATATATTCAGTATTACAACTAATGCTATAGGTTCAGTATTACAACTAATGCTTTAGGTTCAGTATTACAACTAATGCTATAGGTTCAGTATTACAGCTAATGCTATAGGTTCAGTATTACAACTAATGCTTTAGGTTCAGTATTACAGCTAATGCTATAGGTTCAGTATTACAACTAATGCTTTAGGTTCAGTATTACAACTAATGCTATAGGTTCAGTATTACAACTAATGCTATAGGTTCAGTATTACAACTAATGCTATACGTTCAGTATTAGTTATAGTGCTGCTTTATCTTGCTTGTTGCTGGATAATACCCATGTTTGTAGGTCAATGTATGTAAATCTGTCGTAGTAGATAAAATACACCCAGAATGCGCGTCAGTGATCTGACTCATCACATGCACGGGAACATGGTGATGGATGTGAAGAGTAAAGGTATGCTCACCTTTCCATTCTCAAACCAGATGAGAGCATGACTTCGTGACAAAACTCGGCAGTCGAAAATCAGATTTGAAGGAAGAATTCTTGTTCTTGCTACTGACCGTCCAATCTTTGCCGATTCTGTGGATACCACCACTTCTCGTTTCTGAAACTGGTGTGACCGCTGGTGAGGAGCGAGACAAACTTTCGCGACGACTTCCACCCCGTCGGCCATTTTGTCCTAGCTTCAGCAGTCACGCACGCGTCTAGTAGTTAACCATCGCGGCGCCGCATGCGTGTTAATGGGTTTATCTTACCGCGACTCGCCTTGACGTATAGCACCGTTAGAACTCAGTAACACGACCAAAACAGGATGGTCCTCACAGCTTGTCATTCAGACACTGTTTGTCTAAGACATGACACGAGCACTGAATTCTTTTACTTGTTTCAAACCTACTCCGTGCATATGAAGGGTTAAAATACAGAGCAGAAACAGAAGTGTCCAACATGTGTTAAGTGTTCATAGTGGCATTGCAAAATCCAGATCTGCGCATGCAGTTGCCATCACTCAATGCAGACAGCATGTGTTGGCGTGCACTGCAGTGTGATAGTCCGCTTGCGTGGGTCAAGAGTCCTGCTTAGCTAACGTGACTAGGAAAACACGTCACTTTGGTGCCGGGGAGGGGATAGTGCAGTCTACAAAGAAGGCTACAGGTGACCTTGCGAGTATTGTAAGTGGATGAAGAATTAGTCAATGCCGCGCAAGGGCGCTTAAATTCAGACTATTACATATGCACAATAGCCCCAGTCTATGAATATAATTGTGTCAGCCGCTCGCGAGGCATTCGGTATGTTGATTATTCAAGGTGATTTCTTTCGTCCCGGCTCTATGCTGCTCTGAAGAGAGACAGTTTCAGTGTTCATTGATAGACCAGTGTGGGTTGATTTCCTAGATGGCCATTGTAGGAGCATTAACCTTTTAAGCCTCTCCTCAGAGTAACCACAAAGAGATCCAGAGGACACGTTCAAGGACTCGGCAGCGTCGAGCAGTTAAGGGGAGCCAGAGAAGCAGAGAAGCAGAGGAGCAGTTTCACGCTAGGAAGTACTCGTATACAGGCCAGTGCTGAACGTGCAGGGGCGTTTAGCGCGTGACACTTGGTGCTGATTAGGTTGGCATCCTTCCCCATTTCCTGTTCGCACTCTGCGTTGGAGCACATGCTGCAACCGCTCGTCCTACTTCGACATTGGCATACAAACGGCTGTGGTGACAGAGGACGATTGTCGAGGTGGAACGGGCTAAGTGAACTATTGTTAATGGCAGAAAAATCTCCCGCCGAAGAACCATTGCTAAAGGTAATAGAAGGAGACCATGGCAGTGGGTCGGCCACGCAGCGTACGGTGATAACCGCCGGTCCTAGTAGCAGCAGCGGGGGAGGAGGAGGGGCGGATAAGTCGTTCAGCGTGCTCGCTGGAAATGGCGCCTATCTGCAGCAGCATTCCCACCATCTGCCACCACCCCCATCGCACTTGCAGACCACACAAAGTGCAAACAGCAGTCCTAGGGTAGAAACAATCGTGGAACCGAGAGCAACTGTTCAGAGCCAGTCTCTTCCTGACTTCAGAACTACTAGTACTCCTTCTATTTCTATGGATCCCAATGTACCAGGTCCCTCAGGGCTACCAGGATCCAATTCTCGACAGTGGACTTCTGAACCAGGGTTACAATGTGGTGAGTGACTCTCTTTGTGTGTATGTGTGTGTGTCTGTGTGTGTGGCAGACAAGGAAAAGCCTTTTAGCAAACCACTAGCTCAAAACAGCCTCCCAGTGGAAAGCTCTAGTGCCTACTAAGTTGTCTGACCCAAATGCTAGGGTGTTTGGCACGGTAGTGATTAATATCTTGTTCAAATTGTAACTTAAAAGCTGTTTTTCTGTCCTAAAGAGGGTGGGGGAGTTTCCTTATTACTGTGTGAACACGTGTACCTAAAGTGGGCGTGACCAGGTAAACTGATAGTTGCCCCAAACGGGGAAAGGTTGTGGAGCAGAGGATAAACATTGGTATTGTATGATTGCTTTAGGCGGGGTTCACTCACACAACGGAACCTATTATTAGAAAGGACTTGGTACACATTGACTTGTTATTAGAAACGACTTGGTACACATCAACCCTGTTATTAGAATCGACTTGGTATTACACGTGGGATAGGTGCCCGCTGGTGGCTGGGCAACATCCCTTATATGGTTTGGTGTGACCACCATAGCAACAGCTAGAAAGTGGGCTAATAATGAATTCAAAGATCCGTTTCTGATCACTATAGTGACATGTGTCACTATGGCGACAGAAGCAGTTTTAAGCGGTTGGGTAATGGATTTAAAAGGCGGATGTGCACAATGGCGTTAGTATTGGATGGGGCTGAGAGACAATTGACCACAAGGTCGGCTCTGCTTCTCCTCCTTGGTGCAAAAGGAGATTCCAGATAGCTGCGGGCAGGGGTCCTATTGACACCTTAGCTTGTGAATCAATTTTGGAGCATGGTTGCGGCATTAGGTATTAGGTAGTGACATCAGAAGCCCGTTTACCCCCTGCATTTGTTGTGTACTGGTGGCCCCCATACCTCCTCCCATAGTCCGGAGTGCTATTTACACCACAATGTGTTAACGTCTACCCATGAAGAAGTAGGCATGAGTGGGGCTGCTGTTAGGAGGAAGGCCGTTAGCTCCTGGGATGTGTTGCCAAAGGGGATATGAAGTCACTTCTATAAGGCCAACAGGTAGGATCAACTCTTTCCTTACCGAGAGAGAATCTTGCTCCAGAACAATTGTTACCCCACTGCTGTATATGCAAAGTCTATAACCAACCTAGCACTCTGATACACACAGTGATCTTCAACGTTGTATATGTTTCGCTGATACTCTATACTCATACGTATAAGCAAGTAGTTCCCAATATGTCTATGTATAAAGGCTAGGGCTGTGTATAGGTATATAAGACACACTGGATCCTCTGCTTGTAGTTGATCATACATTCAGGCAATATGTTGCTGCAGTAAAATGTATGGCCACTGTAGCTAAAACTGCATGAGGAGGTGGAGGGCAGCATGTGTGTGCTGAGGAACCAAGGTAGCCTGTTTAGTGAGCTGCCAGGGTATGTGCTCACATGCTCCTCTTCCATACAGCCTCCTTTGGGTTCATTATGCATGCAGTGTTTGTTGTGCAAGTACTGGGATCTGTCTGGGAAGTGACAGAATTTTTTGAGTATGCTTGAGCAATTTGTGACTCCTTGGTTAAACTTTCAGAAGATGGCACCCCTGGGTAGAAAGGAGCTAATGGTTCTATATTACCTTACTGCACATGATACAGTCACAGTGTCTGCCCTCCTAATAGCAACAGGCAGCCTACACACAGCTGCTTAGTGGATTAGTTCTTTCAAGCGCTTAAGTTAACTAGTGTGATGGTTCTAGCAGTTTGGGGGTTTTAGGTATGGCCCCTATGTAGCCAGTGTTTGTGTGTAAGTGAAGTAAATAAACTGTCAGGTCGTAGAGATCAAACTGAAGTAGAAAAGTAAGTTGTCCAAAATTCCTGGCAGAGCCACAATCTATGCCATGCAGCCCTGTGCTCTGACACTGCAGGCATGCACAGCACATGTCAACACCTTATCCAAACTACGTACTACGTACATACCACGGAGAACAGTCCTCTAACACCATGCATACACAAACAACCCATAGGAGGTCCGCTATTCAACTGGAGCCCCCTCAGCCAGTGGATGACCTACTGATGCTAATGACCTCCCACTGCCGCTGTGGTGGATCCTCCCACTATCGATTTCAAAATCACGAGTGCTCCAATTGTGGTCATCCATTAAAACACCTTGTTACCACAGGGATGGGCCAAAAGGGCAGGAGGGGCTCCTTAGATTTCTGTAACATTCTTTGTCTTCCCCGCTACCTATGCCATGTGGTGTAGTTGGCTAATGGGTGTGAATAGGTTGCATCCAACAGAATATGGTATTTGCTGTGATATGGTATTATGCATTTTTTAATCTTGCTGGTTTGCTGAAGGTATATACCAGGCCACAGTTTGTTGTATATACAGTTTGCATGATGCCACCTGCATATTACTGCAAGTGGTATTCCTGTTAGTCTGTAGCTGCCTTTACACGTACTTCCGCTAGTTCACATGCTATTGAAATAGACACCTTAGTGTTGTTTCAATATGAGTATGGCATAAATATACCCCCCCTGTCCTGTACCTGTTGTTGTGTACATGGGTATGCAAGCTGAGTTGCTACAGAGACTTTTCAATGCAAGAATACTGATCAGTCGCAACAGCGACAGCAGACACCTACTGTCAGGCTTGGCTTGTGTCATATTTTGTGCCCAAAGTCTTACTTTATAGTCAAAGCTTCTCACTAGTTGTCTTTGCCTAATGTGTGTGTATGTGTATGTTCACCTGTTCAGTAGCAACTCGAGTTCTTTCAACACTGCAGCGAGCCCCTACCACTTCATAGCCACATAGCCAGTCACTATTTCAAGTCTGACTGTTCTTCAGGGGGGGGGGGGGGCAGTTGACATTGGGAGCTAAAGCTGTTGACTTTCTTTATGTCCTGGTAAAATAGCTATGACATTTTTGATGTTATTTACCAAAGTTTTTGTCATAAATATTGTGGTACCTGCACTGAGTGCATATGCCTTTGTACACTTGCACTGATCCATGTTTCTTTATTTGTGTTGATTGTGTTGCTGGACTTAGTTGTCCACTGAATATTGTCACTGTTACACTGAAGGGTTCTGCATATGAAGTGCAGAAATCAATGGCTTCAACCCCCCATTATCACCAGGCCTTATTCCCACTGAATAAAAGTTGGAATAGAAGTGGGGACTGGGTACAAGGTCAGCCACTTTAGTAATAATATACAGTAGTGTGCGTACATGGGACTTCTGCTGTTATCAAAGATTGTTGGTATATACATGTATGCGTGCATATTATTTGCATATCTACTGCTTGTAGTGATCAGCTCTTGTTTCTTAATTATGTACTTTAGAGTGTAACTAATCCGAATTTAATGGTGGTGGTTTGACTGTATTTAAGTAAGAGCTACTATCTGCTACCTGGGTATGTGAATCACCACTAATTCAGGTCTATAATTAATGGCAACCAAGAGTTGCTGTTGTGGTTGGAAGCTTGGAGTGGCTGTTGTATCTTGTGGAGTGTAAGGGTAGTGCTTCCCACAAGGCGGAGTGTGTTAGGTGATTACCACTGTACACAATTGATGGGCTCCCCTGAGCAGCCATTTTGTTTATTGCCCTCTTCATTGTCCACAAAGTGATAAAACCACAGGCACGCCTTTTGGCGGGATCCATAATTGATATCGAAATCAGTTGTGAGTATTCATTGGCTGTTTTGTATCAAAGTAGTGTAGAGACTTTATACTGTCTGGCTTGGCTGGTGTCATATATTGTGCCCAGAAGTTTTGATTGCTGAGTACAGCTGTGCAGTATACAATGGAACCTCTATAAAAAGGGCACTGTGAATAAGGTGCACCTCTGTAATGCGGACACTGTCTGCAGTCCCAACAACATAGAGCTGTGTAAAGAGTTTCCTCTGAATTAGGGCACCTCTTTATACAGGACAGCCAGCTGGATCCCAAAGGTGTCCTCTATTGAGGAGTCCCACAGTATTCATGATTTGTTTTCTCTGCTTCCTACAATGCTAGTGCTAATGAAACAGAAGGTGGGGAACAACACAATGTATAGAAACAAAGAGGTGTAGGTAACTTTTCCTTCCTCTCCTTTGTTTGCATACCATGTGTAGTTTTCAAGCTTATATTTTTCTCTCATTACATCTGCCTTTTCTGGTAAGGTTCACTTGCCTTGAGTTGGCAGTGTAGGACTTGAATCAAGTAATTCATGCATGTACAAGACCTTTATGGAGGAGTGATACCCTTACATGTGATAGCGAAGTTGGAAATTGTTCTCTTCCCCTACGCTGGTGTTGCACACAGCACAAGTTGTGGCAGACGCATGTGACATATATGGCATACTGTCATAAAGTGCCACAATACTACACTACATTCATCAGTCACCAGATGACTTCTGTGTCTTGCTGCGGCACGGATGCGCTTTGTTGATAAAATCACAGAAGGTCTTCTGTCAGTTGCAATTTGAGGAAGTAGCTTTTATGTTGTGGGTGTTGCTGCTCTGGTATTGGAACTGGTGAAGACCGATGCACAACTCTGTGGTCAAAATTCTGAACTGTTTCCTATCATTCCTACTGCTTCATCCAGCCACATTGAAGGTGTGGTGGCATGAATCTCTCTACCTACGTACCTCCCCGCTCCTTTGCTGTGGTAACAATGCCTTACAATGGTAATAATGCCTTACATTGCGAGTTACTGCTTTCTACAGTAAATAATGTAGACATATGTAGACACTGCATTTGTTTGAAATTTAAAATTTTGAATGGAATGCTAGATGACCTGTTTAGGAGTCAATGGTGCAGCAAGTATGTAGTGCTGGTATGAATGCATTTTTGGTAGTAGATCACATGTGTGCCTAATATATATTATTACCGTAACGTGTAAATTATATTTTGCAAAACAGTACCCACTGTAAGCAAATATTTTTTTTGCGATAGGTAATTGAAATTGCACAGCCAAACAGCAACGCCTGTGAAATGTTGACTGTGATGTATATATTGTATTAAGCATGAGCACACAGGCTGGTGCTGTGTTCGTGATCAAACTGTTGTGATCATCACTGCTTGACCAGATCTGCTGTCCTTGCACTGAACTAATTATCACCCATTCCCACTGGAGGGTGGCGAGGTTGATATGGTGGCTAGCTATGTGTGATGCAGAGACTTAAAAGCTGCAGTTGCTGACGCAAGTTTTGTTAGAAGCTAGCAAACCATGTGAGACGTCATGTCCGCTATTCCTGTTGGATCAAACTAGTTAACATCTGTGACCATTAGCAGAACCCTCTGGAGTGGGAATCATGTTGTGGTTAGTTCCTATAACTAGACTTGGTCACTACTAAAAGCTGACCATTCTCTTTGAGAGAAAGAATACACAGGAATCTGTGGTTGATCATGTCTGCTCCAATGGGGCTGTCTGCTTTCGAGTGGATTCCTCCAGAGGGACCTGGCAGGGACTGGGGTGACAGGACTGATGAATTCTTCTCCAGCAGGCTAGAATTCAGAGCCAAAGCTGCAAAGGCCTCCTACCAGTGCCAGTTTACCTGTTAGCTCAGCATACGACCAGTCACCTTCCTCCACCTTCAGTTTCCCTCCTATACTCACCACTTAGCCTGAAATGCCGCAGACTGAAGGACCAGGTGAGCAATTCTGTCTGTTTTTTTTCTGTTTATCTGTTGCACACTGTAGGTACAGCCATTCAGGAGCACTCTCCAACTTCTGAGCGAGCCAGTGATGACTTTCCTCGGCGTACACGGACACACTTCACTCCTCAACAGCTGGCATGCATGGAAGACAAGTTCTTTGAGAATCAGTATCCTGACTTGAAGAGTAGGGAGGAGATTGCCAAGTCACTGAAGTTACAGGAGATGCAAGTCCAGGTGAGCTGATGGAGTTTGCCACCATGTACATGCCTCTAATCTGGAGTTCTATGTGTCTTTGGTGGTCTTTCATTTCATTGGTACTTCAGCTAACTGTATTTGTTCGTTCTCTTACGTATTTGAGTTTCAAGAGAGGATCAAATAGTCCCTTAGTACGTATTCATACCATTAGCTATTGCCACCTGAACTTGCGAACGTACTATGTGAAGGAAATTAATTAAAGAACTACATTCATACGTTGGTGTGGTTGGTGGGTGCTTCATTTCTCAGTGCTTCCTTTCTCAGATTGAATGATTTGCTCCAACAGATAGGTACAATAGTGTTGATGTTGTTGAACTTGAAATCGGAAGTTTCCAAAAGGCACAGAGCTTGTGTAATGTGTCAATTGCAAATTCGAGGAGGATGCCAGCACTGCACTAGCTGTGAGGGTAGCACACATCAATGTAAGTGCTTCCACTATATGTACCACCATGGTGTACACTATGTTGCCAATTATGAGAAATCTTGGAGAGTGAGGAGTACATGTGATCGAATGATGTGTATTGGGCAGCCTGAGATTGTCTTGTGTAGTATCACCTAGTGTGATGGTACATAATGAGCAATATGCTGAAGACGCTTGTACGGTTGCTTTGTTTCTCTGGTGAATCAAATTTTGGTTGGTGTAACTTCTGCATAGGCAACTTCTTCATGCCACTTAGCCATGATGGCATCTCAAAGGGTTTGTAACACACATACGTACGTATGTGCTAACTGGTGCAGGTTTGGTAGGCAGGTCACTTTGGCAAATGGTTTCAGGAGAATCCGGCTCTGTGCATGTAGTACTATATAGAAGTGGCCACATATGATCTGTATATGTTTGAACTAAATCATTCACATGATGTCCAGTCAAGCCACATAACATGTGAGGTCGTGCCACGCTTCAAATGAGTTCCTTACTAATCTTTCCTTCAAAACCACCCACCATTGCACATATCTCAGACCGTCTCACTGGTCATCCGTTGTACATCTAATCTATATGGCCATGTACTGTTGCAGCATGTGGTTATTGTATTAAATAAGCTAGAGGCACTACCCCATTTTTGTGGTGTTTGTGAGCTAAGAAGGATGGAAATGAAGGAAGTGGGTGTGGGAAGTGGGTTCACAGATGAATTGAAGTGGAGTTGCAGTTCAAGTGGTGTTAAACTGTTCCGGTAGCATCCTGTAAAGTCCCTGTTTTTTTCGAGGAAGCATAATCAGCATGTGTCCACCCTTACACTAGCAATATGTACATATATCCATACCTAAAATATCTGCTGGGCCTCTACAAACAAATCAACATGGCATTATATAGTGCAGTGTTGCTGTGTTCTTATTTCTTACTGTCATTCGCTGAAGAAGGTGCCTTGAGGATACCTAGACATCTGAATAACATTTTGTTTAGCTAGCATGAAGCTACGTAGTACGAAACAGCATACTGTATTTAAGCAGGCATGAACACCCCGGATAAAATAGAACATTATAGTCCTTCTTCTATCTGTCTTTCTAACCTTTTCATTCTTCACTTTTGGGTGCTGTTCCTAGAGTACTGCATTACTAGCTCTAGTATACATCTCCTTACTATTCCCTTGTCTGAAGGTTTGGTTTCAGAACCGCCGTGCGAAGCTCCGCAGGAAGGAGAGGAGACGTATGGTGACAAGTCCCTATGACAAGCCGGCCACTCAGCAGGTTCCGTCATTTTGGCCAAGTGGACTGCCTTTTGACTCTACCATCACTGGTAAGTGTTCTGTATATCAGGAAACCATCCAGTATGATCAAGAATTTTTAGGGGCTGCCGCAGGCAGTTGCTATATTGTTTTCATTTTGCGCCCGTCATATGGCTCCATGTTATGGAAATTTTATATATATATAATATTATATATATATATATACACTAGCAGAGAAGCCTGCCTTTGGCGGACATCACTGCCACGGCGCTCCTTCAACAGTGGCCCTTCGACCACGCTCTGATGACTGTGCTTCCACGACAGAGCCTTGAATGGTCCCCCTAGGTACCTTTGTGCCAGACTTGGAGCGCGAGCGCCTCCTCTTGGGCATTGAATCGCATTTTTACACAATGTACACACAACAAAGTGTCCGCAATCTCGCATTCGCCATCTGTAAAGGCACATAAACATTGCATCAATTTTTGTAAGAGTGGGAATCTGTGCGGCACTCTTCTCGGTCACAACAATTCGCCTTCCGCCTACCCTCCTATGAAACTTCCCGTGTGGTGCCCTGTAATAGAACCAAGTTTTGCATCCATCAGACACACTGCGGGAGGAGTTTGCAAACTAAGGATGACGGCTCTACGAAATTATATATATCAATATATAATGTTGATGCTGCAGTAATATAACTGTATTGGAATTTATATTGTAAAGTACAGGCAAAGTATTGCGTCCGGTAACAGTTATATTTGGCGGCCATTTTCCTGTGGCTCGTGAGAGAGAAAGCCACAAAAGACCTCAGAAACTTGCACAAGTCGCCGTTTGTCATCGTTCTGAACATCACACTGTGTTCATTGAGTGTTAACATCAGCGTTGTCCGGACTACTGCCTAAAACAAGGGACAGGAGTTATGCTAACCTTGAGAAACATGCCTTATCGTTTGCACCGTGTCCAGTTTTTGGATTCCCGATTAACGATCCTCGCAGCACTGCCGAGAACAATGGACAGGAGTAATGCCAAGCTTGGTGACGGAGCTAAAACTTCTGTTCTAAGGTTGGCTAGCTGTGTTTCATGTAGGAAAGCTTAGCACGCAGTGAAAACATTTAAGTAACTGTTGTCTCCTGCAGCATGCACTGTTTCTGCTCAAACGAATTCTCTTCTGCCTGGCTGAACACCTGCTACCGTGTCCCTGCGACCTGTGTGTGTGCATGTCACTGCATTCTTAATTATGATTATGTCTTGAAATGCAGAAATACAATGTGGCTAGGCAGTATAACATGTCCATGGCTAGCCAGATTGTTTGGTCTAAATGGAAAGGATTCAGAGAAAGTAAAATGTATGCACATCTTGCCTGTGTCTGCGCCCATGCCTGAGTGAAACTGTGTGCTTGTACTTTCTGTATGTGATTATTGCCGAGCGGCAAGCGTGAGCGAGCGAAGCGAGGCCAATGATCGTGTTCCATTCGAGATTTTGCAGGCAGTCCGCAGCCAGTCGATTGGATTTCGCCATAGCAGGCACGCTCCCTCCCACACTCTGCTGTGCGCTGGTTCAATGCACAGTGGCCAGCTGTTAGGCGTCTGTATCGTCCGCAGATTCACACTCAGAGCTCACAATCTCTACAAATGCTGGATAACACTCTGCTGGTGCACGAAATAGCCAGCTAAGGACCGCCCAATCTACCATTACCATTGTTAACAAGAAAACGGGACAAGAGACAAAGCGACGGCGAGACAATAGGTAAAGCGGCATATATAACTCATTTGCACGCGAGGCATGTCTTATGCACTATGCGTATGCCTAGTATTGTTTGACATGTTGTCGAGTCCTGACTTGCAACTGAAGACAGCAAGTAGTTCGAGTTGGGGTGGCAGCCCCATGAGTTTTTAACTCGAAATACTTGTTGTTGTTTCTAGTTGGAAAGTGATGAACAACAATACCAATTGCATCCATACTTAATCGCATGGCAGAAAAAGACAAAGTATTGTGTGTGGACTCACTGGGGATGCAGTGCATGTAGAAGGCTACAGGTTGTCCCACAGGCATGTCCACATCAGTAGGGCAACCTGTACGTTTTCTATGTTTGCTCCGTGCATGCACACAGAACGAAACTCACACAGAAATGTACGCCCGCCTATATGTAAATAAGAATTACACTCAACAGTTTAGATCGCAGGAACATAGATAGGTGAAGGGGAAATGATGTCTGTGAGAGGGTAAGACACTCCCGCTATCTTCCTATGGCGAATACAAGAGCTCATGATCGTGATATGTATGCAGCAAATTGTCATGGCACACTCTTTTCAAAAGAACTAACAGACACTTCTTTGATTGGCTACGAGCTCGCCTGCTCCTCCTGTGTCGCTCAAATTGCCAGCCGTGTACTCATTCTATTAGCATAGAAAAAAGGCTTCAAAGACACTTCGCAAGACAACAGCAGATCTTCGCATTGAAACAGGGCGTTGCACTTTTCAAAGCCGGCTCTCAGTTAGAATCGTTTTAACAGGAATGCACAAGCAGTTAGTGCTTCATTTGCACCTGTAGTATGGCCCATACATATCTTTACAACGCCCATAGCTCGACCCGTATCAACACCCATACTTTTTATTAATTACACCCTGTCCTTGGACCCTTCATTTATCTGAAACTGCTAGCTAAAATCTGGCCTCTATCACAGGGATGGTTGAATCTGTGTTAACAAGGTATCAACGTAGAAATAATCGAATAAAGATGCATTTATACGTACATACATACGTATACAGATTAACAATCAGTCATAGATGGTTCACGAAGCTTAAGATCAACAAATGGTGTGGGACGTTTTGGTCTATGGCCCTTCGTCAGCTGTTAAAGCTGTCAACAGCTGACAAAGGCCAACTACGCTCAATTGTGGATTTTGTATGCTGTGCAAAGGGTCATTCTACTGTAATACAATCACCATGTGAAGCTGCTTATGCCAAGTTGAGTTCTACCAGTTTGAAGAGGCTTACAGAGGAGGTAGTAGGGGATTTAGTAAGGATGACCATTGGAAAACTGCATTCTGGATTCCTGAAGAGGTGGTAAAAGAACATTTCTCCTGTGCACGTGTATCTTAAAAGCTTTCTTGATTCCTCCTTGAGCCTTCCTCTTGCAGGGGAATAGGAGGAGTTGCACTAGTTGTCCAAGGCATCCTTGCAACCCTCCACTGTCATGCCATTAAGCAAGTGGGTGTGTGGTCGGCATAATCCTCAGTAGTATTTGTTTTCATACATTTTCGTCAGATGGTTGCTATTCCCATGCATGCTGCATTTTTGCATCTTTTAGAAGTCGATCTGCTGATGCACACAATTAGTTCTTGTGTACTACTCATGATAGAGCGCAAAGCGGAAAATTGTTGTGTGAACATAAATTTGTGGTCGTGTTAAAGTAATTCCTATTGGGGGCATGCTACATCTTAGGAGGTTTCCTATTGTGAGAATCAAAGGATGTTTAATGAACTTGAGAGGGTAGGGGGTTGATTGGTGCAACAGTACTGGGAAATCATGTGCAAGAATCGAAGGATGTTTAATGAACTTGAGAGGGTAGGGGTTGATTGGTCCAGCAGTAGTGGGAAATCATGTGCAAGAATCGCAGGATGTTTAATGAACTTGAGAGGGTAGGGGTTGATTGGTCCAGCAGTAGTGGGAAATTATGTAAGAATGAATAGGAGGAGGAATGTGATTTGTCACCCCAAGGTGTAAAGCACCGAGGTCTTACATTACATGCCTACGGTACCGAATTCAATAAGCACCTTCCTCAACATGGGCATTAGAAAAATCTCCGGACAAACAACAGAAGACACTGTCCCGTACAGTTGTAAATGCGCAGTAAATGAGATGCGTGCTATTGCTGTGTGTACGATACAGCACATAGAAATCATGATGTCTGTGGACTTGTGAAATGGTCAGGGCTCAGAGGAAAGGCAGTGCTGCCGGGGGTCACATCCAGGGCCCCTGGCGTAACTTCCTGTGCTCTGTAACTGAGCTACAACACCTACTATGCACGCAGTAAGAAAAATAATGTTCTACCTCTTCCACAACTACAGTTACGAGTGTTCTATGGCTACGGGTACAGGCGTGCATAGTTGCATGGCTATTTTCTTCCAACTGGAATTAGTGTCGGGAAATGGTGGTCTCTACATTGGCGAGAGGAGTATATAGTCTCTGAAATAGACGTGTGAGTGGATTTGAAAAATGACCCACATCACGGTCAAGGTCAATTTTGTGATTGGGGTACAGAACACAGCTTCCTCTGTTTCACTTGCACTTCAATAGCACCTTCTGTTCCTGAGATAAGCTTGCTTAAAGTTCGCAAATACACTGAGTACAATTGTGAGAAAACACCGATTACAAGTTTACTTCCGTTGCGCCAAGCATTGTTCATACTATCCGTATTTTAGACAAAAAATGGCGGATTGGTCATTTCTTGCGTTCAGTGCTGTTTCTCTTTGTCTTCATTGCTTTCAGAGTCTCAACGGCAGTCGGTGAGATGTGGTTGTGAATATACGTATGGTTAGGCTTGTACGCTGCCATATCTAAGTGACTCTATTAGCCATTTGCTACTTTTGCAATGTCCCGAGTTCTAGTTCCCATTATTTCAGTGTTACAAGGTCCGCGACTGTTAAAAGAGCCTGCCACTAGACACATTGCAATGGCGGCTCAGTGTATATGCAACTGTTTTGCACTTCATTTCACCGCTCATTTGAAGTTTTTAACCCCTTTCGTGTACGTCGCATCTCACTTCCCGCAATAACCTGTATGCACAGTTGATAGCATAAGGTGGCAGAGACTTCAGTCCTTGCCTTTGGCTTTCAGGAAGGACTGTAGGCTTGAAACTCAGCTAGGGTAGGATGTACCCTACAGTCGCCTATACTACAATAATCTGTACTTGCACCAATTATCACGCACGCAAGTGTTTTGACCCGTAGCTAATGTTTACATATTGCACGAAGTGGTTCATTTTCTCAAATCCGGTCACAAATGCTAATCCCACTGAGAATAAAAGCAGCATTTCGCTGAAGTACGTATTAGTGGATAAATAGGGTTCGGACTACGGACATACCGCGACCGTAAGTATGGGTGTACTACGGATACGTGTACAGGCATACTACGACTACCGCTACAGGCGAGTGCATGGGCGTATAATTATTTTGTTGCTTGTACCGTGTGCCCGTGTCAACAACCACCGATCTTTTTTGCCCTTTTGTGACTTGCTAATCGACCATTGAAGAGATGCATGCCATCATGATTTAACGCCTTATTCCACTTCAAGGGTCCATGGAGAGTAGCATCTTTGATCAAACATGATCGCGATCTGTCGTCTGACCACAAGAGAGAGTTCCATTTATTGAACCGCTACATACATACGTACATCATATGTTCCAATGCATACATATAATTATATAGGTAGTGTGTGTCAGTCTAACCACCCTTCCCCTCCAACACCCCCCCTCCCCCCCACACACGCACAAAACCACTCACAGACGTTGGCAAGGGAAAGTCAAGTGAGAAGTCAAGCCGGGACATAGCGGCAGCCCTACAGCAGCGCTACCCATCCCGAAGCCAAAGAGGGGCTGACGGGAAGGATGTCATTTCATGGCAGGAGACAGCACCGCACCACTCAAGACGGCAGAGCTCCTCAGAAGGGCCTGTATACGGTCGCATCATAACAGGCTACTACCCCCACCCCGATTACCCACAGGTTGAATCACTGTCGGAAGATGTTGTGGGCATTTTGACAGCTGGAGATGTACCGCAGGGAGTTCCCGTCATCCAGGGGGGACAGCCCCACACCTCCCAGGACCAGTGTGCGACGGTCCTCATACCTGTAGGAGGGCAGGGCGGACATATTCAACAGGTCATCCACCCCCAGACACGCCCCCTGCAGCCCGGGGAGAGTGGGGGCACCAGCTACAACCAGCCTCCAGTCACGCTTTATGGCACATCTATGGTGCCGCCTCATCAGAGTGGGGGCGGAGAGGGATACATGGTTCCCGTCATCACCACGCCCCCTCACCTGCAACAACAGCAGCAGAGGGGTTCTCTCCACCCATCCCAACAGTATAGACCACCAGGCTCGCGAGGGCAGTAACAACGAAACCTCTAGAGTCATCTTAGTGCATTCATGATGTGGATAGGAGTTTTGACCACCAGAGTAACTCGTAACTTAGCTTGCATAATATGTATGTATTACATCTCCTAGTCCACATTTTTTAGGTTTTGTGTTCTTATTATTGGGTTATGTTTCAACAAGAGGCTATAGTATATTCACATACCCGTATATATATTATATCTCATATTCTTATAATTAAATTCATAGTGTTGTACTGCAGTAGCTTTACACACAGACTGATGTGCCTCTCGCATGATTTTTATGCACACCTTGTTAACTACCCACATGGGCCCGGGTGCAAGACACTGCATACATACAAATATATACATACAATACTTGTATATAAAGTATATAGTGTAATCTGTGCCATGTGAGCAATATGTACATATTTACATAATATACTACAATATGGCAATGGTCCGTGGGCAACACACTAAGTGCCCATTACATTTGTTTATAGCAACTGGTGTGTAGAATTAATATTCATTTTATATAATATGCATAACTTGCATTGTAGATTTGAACTATTAAAATCAAGTAGTACTTGCAAGACATTTTGTACCGAGTTGCACAATTTACAAAAGCATAGATTATAGCAAAAATTCGAGCTTATAAGGCACAATACACACGTGCGATGAAAGTCATCGAGAAACGTAGTATACATAGTACTGTAATAATTATATATAAATCACACATGTAGGATAAAGCATAATCAAGATAGTTCTCTATTCCTATGTGCACAATATTAAAGAAGATTTACAAGGACTAAATATAATTATAAGAGGTGCATAGAGATGGACAATACACTTAATACCAATACACTATGCAGTCCAGCTGTTATAATTATTCTGACATCACTCCCTGTAGGGTGATCGCCCACGACCTGGTGGCTTTGGTTTTGCAAATTTTGTCTTTACAATAGTCTTTTGTGGGTGCACTTCATCGTAGATGACTTGCTCAGATATTTCATCAGCTTCATCCACTTCCATCTGAGTGTGGTGGAGGTGGGTAGGAAAGGGGGTGGGGCAGGAGCTGTGGTTGTATCACACACAGGTCCGCAAAGCACCTTGTACTGTACATGTTGGGCATACACACGTACTGTTGCTCACTGTAGCCAAGATTCCTTATTCATTCAAGTGCCTGCGCATCCACGGATGTTGGAATACTACTCTATCACTCTATTATTCTTAGAAGTGGCTCCAGCACCCCACCACACTGCTACTAGTCCTAGCTCCACACCCTCCCACCTCCACTGCTACTGGTCCTAGCTCGACACCCTCCCACCTCCACTGCTACTGGTCCTAGCTCGGCACCCTCCCGCCTCCACTGCTACTGGTCCTACCCTCCCACCTCCACTGCTACTGGTCCTACCCTCCCGCCTCCACTGCTACTGGTCCTACCCTCCCGCCTCCACTGCTACTGGTCTTAGCTCCACACCCCCTCCCATCTCCACTGCTACTGGTCTTAGGTCCACACCCTCCGACCTCCACTGCTACTGCCGACACCCTCCCACGCCTCACCGTCTTTGCAACCTCCAGACCTGCCCTTTGCTTCACTTGATCCACCACTGGGTTCTTGCAGCTAGAGTACAGCATGCGTTCTTTGACGGGACACTTGTAGCCAGGACAGGAGTAGATGAACACTGAAGGGATGGGATGGGATGGAAGTGTGACATGCGCATGTGTGTGTGTTCACGTGTGTGAAAATGGTGGTTTGAAGACAATGTGGCCATGGAGGAGGTTAGTTTCATATCTACTTCTATTTTATATGTTGTCAATGTGTGCATGTGTGGTGTGCATGTGTGTGTGCGTGTGCATGCATGTGCGTACATGTGTGTGTGTGTGTGTGTGTGTGTGTGTGTGTGTGTGTGTGTGTGTGTGTGTGTGTGTGTGTGTGTGTGTGTGTGTGTGTGTGTGTGTGTGTGTGTGTGTGTGTGTGTGTGTGTGTGGCTGAGCAGCAGACCAGCAGTCAGCCACCCATCATGCTGCAGAGCCAGCCCCTAGAGGAGGTGGAGTCCTTTTCCTATCTGGGTAGTGAGATCGGCCAGTCCAGCAAGGCAGAGAAGGAGGTATCAGTGAGGCTGGAGAAGGCTGGCAAAGTACACCAGATATGGCGAAGGAAAGTCTTCCAAAGTCGGGCCCTCAGCACTGCCACCAAAGTGCGCGCATACCAGACCCTTGTGATGCCTGTGCTCCTGTACGGAGCTGAGACATGGACGGTGACCCAACATGACATCCGTAGGCTGAAATCGTTTCAGATGAGATGCCTACGGAACATCTTAGGGATCACATTGTGGAACAGAGTCAGGAACAGTGACATCCTAGAGAGAACAGGGGTGTTGCCAGTGGAGGAACAGCTCAGGCAGAGACGCCTCCAATGGTTTGGACATGTGTGGAGGATGCCTACCAATCGCCCCCAAAGACAGCTGATGAGGTGCAGGCCCAGTGGAAGGAGGAGACCAACTGGCGGCGCGCCTCTATGCTGGTGTGATCTCATCAGCCGGGACCTAAGGGGCATAACCAACTGGGCAGAAGCAGTAATGGACAGACCAGAGTGGAGAGCTCGGATTGGCCGACCCTTGAGCACACCTGACCCCGCAGCGGCATCATCACAATTTCTAGTTCCCGCCCAACGTCCGTAGTGGACATGGTGAACAGAGGAGGAGGAGGAGGTGTGTGTGTGTGTGTGCATGCATGTGCGTACATGTCTGTGTGTGTGTGTGTGTGTGTGTGTGTGTGTGTGTGTGTGTGTGTGTGTGTGTGTGTGTGTGTGTGTGTGTGTGTGTGTGTGTGTGTGTGTGTGTGTGTGTGTGTGTGTGTGTGTGTGCGCGGCACCAACGCACCCACTGATTCCAGGTAATCACCATTGTGCTGGTGCTTAAACAGGAACAAGTGGTAACGTGCTGAAGATTCTGGCACGCAGGACTTGAGCTGATCAGTGGGCAGGCCTGCCTCTGTTCGTTGGAGCACAACCGTCTCCTCAGCTTGGTCAATGGACTGGAAAGGTTGACAGCATCACTGCTGTGACACGTCACTGCAGCACAGACCTTTTATCATGCCCTTACATTGTGACACTTCACGTTATCACCGCATACAGTGACAATTCTTGCTACATATATTGAACACAATCACTGCACGCAGTGACATTTCACAATAGCACATCATCACACATCACTCTGTCTAGTGAAATTTCGATGCAGTGCTTTCATACACACACGCACTGATTGCTCACACACACACACACGTACGTACGTACACATGCAGCCTCTTCCGTACCAGTTGGATGTAATTCAGCTTTCCATCCTTCATTTGGGTCAGCGCACGAATGGCATCATCAGTAATGGGGAAATTCAGGCCATGCATGTGACTGTGGCGAGAGGTTGTGCCAGCCATTGCTTGTTTCTGAGAGGGGTGGAGGGTGAGGTGTAATAGTTGAGGGGTGGAGGGTGAGGTATGATAGGTGAGAGGTGGAGGGTGAGGTATGATAGGTGAGAGGTGGAGGGTGAGGTATGATAGGTGAGAGGTGGAGGGTGAGGTATGATAGGTGAGAGGTGGAGGGTGAGGTATGATAGGTGAGGGGTGGAGGGTGAGGTGTAATAGTTGAGGGGTGGAGGGTGAGGTATGATAGGTGAGAGGTGGAGGGTGAGGTATGATAGGTGAGAGGTGGAGGGTGAGGTATGATAGGTGAGGGGTGGAGGGTGAGGTATGATAGGTGAGGGGTGGAGGGTGAGGTATGATAGGTGAGGGGTGGAGGGTGAGGTATGATAGGTGAGGGGTGGAGGGTGAGGGAGTGAGGTTAGGAGTGAGACTTCAAGGGTGGGGTATATATGATAAGTGGGTGACAAAGGGTATGAAACGAAAGGTGAGTGTTGATATGTGAGAGATGATAGGGGAGAGGAGTGAGAGACGAGGCAAAGGGCCGCAGTACTCACTTCAGCCTCATGGACTTGCTGCAATTCTAACTCTGCCATGGACAAGGGAGGTGGTCCATCTGCAGCCTCCAAGTGCTTCAGGTAGCCTTTCAGGGTAAGGTCACTCTATGTCGAGACAGAAGTTAGGGAAATGTGAGTACGGGATTGGCATGTAAGCAAGAAAGTGAAGTGAAGAGACGATTAGTGTGAGTTGACACAGACACCTGCTACAGGCTACAACCATGCATTGTGTTTTCATTGTTCAGGTACTATACAAATACATTCCAGCTGGCTGTGAAAAGGTGCAGCTGTACTCCTGTATGCACATAAATAAACATTGCATTATTATAGTTTGTTTAAGAGCATGCTTTAATGTGGCTTCACCATGAGAACCATCAAATATTGTGGTCGACACAAAATGGGAACCGTAGACCACACCGAGCTGGAACTCAGAGCCCCTTATGATGTTATGCAAGGAATGCAACAGCTGCTGTCCCTTCCCTTTGAGTGCACTTGCACCCGCTGCACTAATCAATCTATCAGTTGGCTTTCCTTATGTCTGGTGCAGTGGTGTCCGTACTCATTGCCAATTCAGTCCCCAAAATGCACAATTCAATTCCTATTCAGTTAACCACATTTCATTAGATTGGGAATCTTATTTCACCCCAAGGAGGCCCTTAGCCATGAGGCTACTGCACTGTAGGCAGTGTAATCCCCCATCGTGATGCTGTAGAGGTTTATAGCTATGTTGGAGCATTCAGGACAAGCATATCTTCTGTAGCAGGTGGTAAGGACATTGAAGCATACTGTGTCTGAGTTTTCGCTGACAGCTGTGTCTCTGCTCAAGTGATAAGTGATAAGGATTACCATCTCCTACCATATGTACCACTGAAAGGCATCAACATGGCTGCCTATTTGCTGCCCCGTAGCTCTCTCACCATCTACCTCCCACACCTACGTACGTAAATATCTGCCCCGCCCACTTCTCTCCTCCCCCTCCCTCCCCCAACTTCAGCACCCTAGAGCAGGCATTTGTGGTAGGTAGATAGATGAGACTCCACTGACAAAAGCCCTCCTGACCTCAACTAGACCACACATACGTGGATGCAATAAATTTCCACTGTTCATCCAACTTGTGCCCGTATCAATCTTATCTGTACAAGCACTCGAGCACACCTTCATGTTTCCATAGACTTCATCCTTGATAGCTCCTCCGCCAAATGATTTTTTCATGGTTGCCTTGGTAGCAGAGTATAGCATTTTGTCACGTACCTGAATCCACAGATGAAGATAAAATTTACACATGCACACATGCATACATGCACATGCACGAATAAAGCACACATGCACACCCCATACAAACACACAGAACAACACACACACACACACATACACAAACACAGCAGACGCAAATGCACCTGTACACACACACACACACACACACACACACACACACACACACACACACACACACACACACACACACACACACACACACACACACACACACACACACACACACACACACACACACACACACACACACACACACACACACACACACACACACACACACACACCTTCCAATCACATGCAGAATTAATGTAACATGTACACAAACATCTACACACGTCTGATGATCACTCACAGGTGCAGTGTCGGGCGTAAAGGACAGAAAGATCCACTTGTAGTGTCCCTGCCGGTCCTTCTCGTCCAGACGGTACAGGACATAACAGGCTTCACCATCTTGCAGCACAGGCTGGACAAGGACATCGAAATCTGAATTACAAGAGAGAGAATTTGAAGGAGATGTGTTCATACATACTTTGATCTGCATGACTAGCTACCTGCTATGTCACTTTGCCATATGACAATCACATGATAGTCACATGACATAGTCACATGACATAGTCACATGACATAGTCACATGATACAGAACAAAGCATGTGCATGACATATACACTTCCTTCCCAAGCAGCCAGGATGAATGAGAGGAATGCACTGACATCATTGTCTTATCAATAGAGAACATAGGGAAGAGGATATCATTTCATGATGTATTCTTCATCACCTAGCACTGATTGAAACACATTCACTTTTTAATGAACACACTCATACAGTCAGTGCGCGCACACACACACACACACACGCACACACACACACACACACACACACACACACACACACACACACACACACACACACACACACACACACAATTGCAAGCACACACACATACACACACACACACACACACACACACACACACACACACACACACACACACACAATGGGACACACCTTCCTCCCAGTTTCCATCTGGCTCCTTGCATGCTGATTTGACCAACATTTCTACAGGTGGGCGGCACCCAGACACACTGCTGTGACATATCTCCATGCCACGTGTTAGCAGCGCACAGCACAGCAACACAATCCCCTCAGCAAGAACACAAGATAGTGACAAGTGTCCCATCAAAATACCAACAAACCGAAAATAGTGACTCGCATGACATTACCACAGCTCAGCAACACATCAATACGTGATGCGGAATCGAACAATGACCTAGCGAATAGCGCTACATGTTGTTCAGGGGAAGAATCGTCCCACTTCACTGGAGAAGCTTTCAACATTATATTCCCACACGCTAATAAGATTGTGGGAATTAGCACGCATTTGACATGTGTTCACCCTCTCACATTCACACCAGGAAATGGCTTCCACACACACGCACACGCACTCACACATACACACACACACACACACACACACACACACACACACACACACACACACACACACACACACACACACACACACACACACACAGACCACTACACACGAACATCCAATTTCCTGAGTTCCCTGTCAGTCCGGTGTACAAATCTATTACGCCCGCTTCACAGGCCACTGGCCTGATAAACTGATGGAATCTCGCGAAGGCAGTGAACTAAGCAGTGTAATTGGGATTAACAGCTCAGACGGCATAGCTCCACTAACCTTCTTGTATGATCACTTTCAGCATCCTGTACTCCCCGGATAGGGCCTTCGCGATTGCGCCCTGCAACTCGCCATTTGCTACAGTAAAGGCGAAGCGGATGGGAACTTATCGACTCTAACGGTCTGATGAAGACGATAATGGCATTCGGCTTTACCTTCTATGCCTGTCTGATGGCTCATCCTTGCGCACGCGTGCTGAGCACTGAGATATGAAGTGGAGTTCCTTTGCTAATCTCTTCACTATACCTCCCCTTGTCAGAGGAATCACCATATAAGGTTATTTGAAATAGGGGAACTCCCTGTACTGGATAAAAGGCGTGGCCGCCTGTGGTGCAACCCCATACTGTGTACATGTGCACTAAGTTGAATTTGGAGGACTTAGCGCGCCACAGGCTCGCCCTTTTGAAGACGTACGGTAGCGACACAGCGAAGAAATGGAAGCAGTTTGTTTTCGACACATTTTTAGTGGCTTCTGGAGTAAAGAGAGCGTGGTTAGTGGACTACTTCCAGCCTGATGCTGCACAGCTGCGGTCGGTGCTGGCGGATGTTCTGGGCAAGGAGCCCAACCTGAATGGGAGCAATTTATGTACCGTGTCCATCAACGAAGACCTTCTTGTTTTGAACATTGAAGACACTCTCTCTGTATGTGAGGAGCTACTGCAGACCACTTCTTCCGTGGGAGAAGAGGCTGGATCGGTGTGGACCCGGCAGCACGACTTGTCTGTTTGTGCTGGGGTGCATGCGTTTGTGGTGTTGGAGTGTAGTGGCAGCCAACACTGTGCTAGCGTGGGTGAACTTGCACACATTCTCACAGAGTTGCTTCCTGTAGCTACAGCTCTGAAGGAGAAACTATCAGCATTCAAGTGTCTTCCTGCATCACCAGGCGCTGCTGGGCCAGACACCATGTGCGTACCACATGTGGCAATCACAGTGACAGAAGATGT
The DNA here is from genome assembly GCA_949841015.1 of Aplysina aerophoba. Classification (NCBI taxonomy): domain Eukaryota; kingdom Metazoa; phylum Porifera; class Demospongiae; order Verongiida; family Aplysinidae; genus Aplysina; species Aplysina aerophoba. Next base: position 571,646 of record OX465049.1, on the reverse strand, counting down.
GAACCTGTGTACACTGTTTGGGTGGCTTTTGGGGTATCCTTTTGTGTATTGGTTTCCACACTCAAATGGAGGATCTGAAGTGGGTCTCAGTATGGTGCCTTTGACATGCTATAAAGTATGCTATAATCCAACCAATGAGGCTGTAACTTCAAGTTCAACTTGTAGCAGAATGAAGATGGAAGTGAAAACAGTCGACAGCAACTCACTGGTATTGTACTCATTCAGTATACCAGCAAACATCTTCACTGAGCGTACATCGATTGCAGAAGTTGTTCAAAGGTGGTTCAGAAGGATCAGAGACAGAACCTTGAAACTGCTTGATGTCACCATCCAGCTAAAGACAACCAGTGTTGCTCTTCCCCATGTCATTCTCTAAGCGGTTGGCGAAGGGCAGTAAATGATGTGCTATTGGCATGACAGTCAGAGGTGGATGTGTAATTGAATCAGTATTGTTATAATAAGATGACTAATGTTATTGTTGAGCGACTTCTTTAATTAAGGACTATTGTTATTGTATTGATATTATTGCTCTATGCATTATTATGGTTTATGTGTGCAGGAACATATAATAATGGTGCAAGGCCCCGGCCACGTCAGAATTGGAAGTTGGGAGAAGGGAGATATAAGAAAGTTCTCTAGTAGTAGTAGTAGCATATTATAGACTGTTTGTCATTTCCCACTCATTCTCCAGTGCACAGTGTCATGCACTGTCACCCAATGACCATGAACACCAGTGTAGAAGGGTTTAGCTATTACCGCATACAAACTCCATCACAACCCACATGTGTTATGTGTGTATATGCTATATACGCATGGCTACACTGGCCATTGGGGGGGAGGTATAATATATGTGTCACTGTGTGTTGTTGGAGGAGACCCATTCTCTTGGATCTGGAGTACATGATTGTATAAAATAAGCATATTGCAAGTATATGTACATAGCAACTGCAATTAAGTGTTAATTGTCAGAATAGGTGGTTTAAGTAAAACATAATGAGTTCTGATTTTCTGTAGACTGGTTGTAATTGTAGACTGGGGAGAGGAGTTGTAGACAGTCCAATAGGTTTGAAACAGCCAGCTGCTTAGCTCGTGGGCACTCCTGAGGTGTTTCAGCTCCTGTTGCATTAGCCATTAGCGACAGACAAGTGAGGTGCTTGTGTCTGGGGTAGAAGTGCTCCAGCTTATACAGTGTCCAGAGCTGTTCATTGCCATAGCAGTGCAAGTAGTGCAAGTAGTGTCATCTGTCTGTGGAAACTGGATCCCACTGGAATAGGACTGAGCGTCCGCACATTCACAGGAAGGAGTCTGCGCAGGGCTACCGCTGTCCCGCGTGTAGCCCAAAGGAAGGGAGTCACATCCATCCTCCATCCCACCGGTCCAGAGGCGGGTGTAGTCACTGCTGCCCTTTGTGTGGGTGGGTGTGGTCTTCAGCTGCATGCTGACACTTGTCTCAGATGTGGAGCACGTAACGTCAAGATCAAAAGACCTCCTACTACAGACATCATAGTCAGTAACATCATCTACAGGAATGTTGCCAATTTCTACCAGATACAGCTGCTTGTCACTCTGCAAGAGGTGAAGCAATGGAAACGGAGTGGACGTAAGGCTAAGGCAGCTAGTGTGCTTGCGTGAATAGGGAGACTATGCCACTCACATCAGCTTTGATAGCACCTGTCTCGAGCTCCGTAGCTCTCCCTTTGAGTCTACTCTTTCTCTGCAAATAAGCAAGGCATAAGCAGAGTCCAACGGCTGATATGACCACTCCTGCAACTCCAGCTGTTGTCAGTGCCATGGCTATGAGAGAGAAGAGAGTACGGGTTGTGAGAAATGGCTGCGGAGCAGTCAGCAAGGCTAGGTTAGAACCATGCGTGGTGCACACTTGTAGACATGTATAAATAACCACATTCGATGTCTGTACCGCACATGCACACACACACACACACACACACACACACACACACACACATGCATGCACACACCCATGCACACACACGCACACACACACACACACACACACACACACACACATGCACACACACACACATGCACACACACACACACACACACACACACACACACACACACACACACACACACACACACACACACACACACACACACACACACACACACACACACACACACACACACACACACACACACACACACACACACACACACACACACACACACACACACACACACACACACACACACACACACACACACACACACACTGTTATACTAATTGCATACAATCACAATCCCCCTTCACCCTTTCCTTCATTAGATCCTAGGCTGAAGTAAACAGGGAGTGATTACATCCTTAAGATATTATCACTCCCCCCCTTCACTCCTTCCTTCATTACATCCTAGGCCAAAGTAAGGAGGGGAGTGATTATATACATCCAAGGATATAATCACTCCCCTCTCACTCCCCCCATCATTTTATCCTAGGTCAAAGAATAGAGGAGAGTGATTAAATCCTAGGGTATATATATGTGTATACTCACTCAAGTCCACTCTGTTGTCTGAAGATGTATCCTCCTCGGTAGGCTCCTCAGTGGTATTGGTGTTTGTACGAGTTGGGCGAGTAAAATTAACCACTAAAATTCTGTTCTGGCCGACAGTAGCTACATTGTCGTAGTCTTCATTAACGGTCAGTGTGTACTGCACACTCCCGTGGGTAGGTGTTAAGTTGAAGGGCACTTCCACCTGGTCAGGCTCCACCCACACGTCCTGGGATATTTCATCTGACCCGAGAAAGGGATACGCAGTTTAGCAAAGTGATCTTGAGGAGCATAATAGGTATTCATAGCAGAAACAATCAATAGCAACTGATTGCAGGACTTTTTAGTCATGTAGTTCGTCAACTGCAGACTAGGCCTTTGCCAACTGCAGACCAGGCCTCCGTCAACTGCAGACTAGGCCTTCGTCAACTGCAGACTAGGCCTTCGTCAACTGCAGACTAGGCCTTCGTCAACTGCAGACTAGGCCTTCGTCAACTGCAGACTAGGCCTTCGTCAACTGCAGACCAGGCCTTCGTCAACTGCAGACTAGGCCTTCGTCAACTGCAGACTAGGCCTTCGTCAACCGCAGACTAGGCCTTCGTCAACTGCAGACCAGGCCTTCGTCAACTGCAGACCAGGCCTTCGTCAACTGCAGACTAGGCCTTCGTCAACTAGGCCTTCGTCAACTGCAGACTAGGCCTTCGTCAACTGCAGACTAGGCCTTCGTCAACTAGGCCTTCGTCAACTGCAGACTAGGCCTTCGTCAACTGCAGACTAGGCCTTTGTCAACTGCAGACTAGGCCTTCGTCAACTGCAGACCAGGCCTTCGTCAACTGCAGACTAGGCCTTCGTCAACTGCAGACTAGGCCTTCGTCAACTGCAGACTAGGCCTTCGTCAACTGCAGACTAGGCCTTCGTCAACTGCAGACTAGGCCTTCGTTACCCGTGTACAGTACACAGTTGACGAAGGCCTACATGGCCAAAACATCCTGCAATCAGTTGTTCTTGATGGATTGAGTCTGCTATAAATATGCTCATCATATGAATATGCTCATCAAGATCAGTTTGCTTGTTGTCACAGCATAGCAATGAGTCTCTGCGATGATATATCAAAGACATGTATGTATGTATATCACTTCTGCTACTGCCTGCTGTACTGTTTGAATACCATGTGGTTCTGAATGTGTTGGTTGCTCTGTGTGTGCACTGTGTGGAGATGTTGTGTAGTGTGTACTTACCATGTATCACCTGAGCAAGGAAGCGAGTGCCGGAGGGCTTGCTGAGATGCAGAAAGGCCGAGTGCACAAGAAGGGTCCCTACAATTTCAATGTAGCCCACAGAAAATGATATCTCAGGAGGGTCTGCAAGGGGAGGGCAGGGGAAAAGGAATGGAGGGAGAAGGGTAGAGAGAGGGAATGGAGGGAGAAGGGTAGAGAGAAGGAACGGAGAGAGAAGGGTAGAGAGAGGGACAGGCAGTAGGCATGGGGGAGTGGTAGACATGTGGGGGAGTTAGCTCTGCTCACCTTCAAAATTGCAAATGTAATAGTCGTCTTCTTGAAAGTGTCTCAAAAAGAAATTGGGTGAATCCCTTTCGGCAAATGACGGGTAGAAGGCCACAGCTGCTGAGCGGTACCTTTCTTTGTGGATAGTTCCTTGGCCCACATTTCCCTCATCCATGGACCACAATTCATGTTTGACCTTTATATACTATGCAGAGTGAGAGTAATAATTGAGAATTGTTTGTCTGTTGTGCTCAGGTGGGTGTGGTCAGCCTGCGTAGAGCCATAAGTGTTTCACATGGGAAGTGTAAGGTGAAGCCGACATACCACCTGTGCACCACACTAACCTTGTCAGGGATAGGTAGCTCGTAATTAGAAGAAAACTCAGTGAGCTTGCCGTTTTTCCGCAAGTAGTTGCCTGTTACAGTCTCATTTTCCAGTCTAATCGAGTAATAATTGCCCACAAGTCTTGCATGGTAATAGCGCAAGTTGTTGTATGCCAGCAAATGATATAACGGGTTCTTGACATGGAATTTCAGATGAGTAGAATTGCAGTACACTTTGATGTCAAACCGGTACCCTATGGGCATATGAGTAGAGAGTGGAGGAGTGATGAGGTCTCAGGGTCTATACGGAGGTGGTATTGTGCTCATGTGTGGTAGAATATACAGTAAAATAGGGGGAGGGGGTTAGAGCCTGCTCTTTCTAGAGAGGTGGTCTTGTAGCAGAGGTGCTCCTTGTGTGGAATACACTATGGGGGGGGGGGGGGGGGGGGGTTGAGGGACTGGTCTCTATAGAAAGGTGGTCTTGTAGCAGAGGGGCTTCATGTGTGGTGGAGTACACTATGGGGTGGTTGAGGGACTGGTCTCTGTAGAGAGGCGGTCTTGTAGCAGAGGGGCTTCATGTGTGGTGGAGTACACTATGGGGAGGTTGAGGGACTGGTCTCTGTAGAGAGGTGGTCTTGTAGCAGAGGTGCTTCATATGTGGTGGAGTACACTATGGGGAGTTTGAGGGACTGGTCTCTGTAGAGAGGCGGTCTTGTAGCAGAGGTGCTTCATGTGTGGTGGAGTACACTATGGGGAGGTTGAGGGACTGGTCTCTGTAGAGAGGCGGTCTTGTAGCAGAGGTGCTTCATGTGTGGCAGAGTACACTATGGGGAGGTTGAGGGACCGGTCTCTGTAGAGAGGTGGTCTTATAGCAGAGGTGCTTCATGTGTGGTGGAGTACACTATGGGGCGGTTGAGGGACTGGTCTCTGTAGAGAGGCGGTCTTGTAGCAGAGGGGCTTCATGTGTGGTGGAGTACACTATGGGGTGGTTGAGGGACTGGTCTCTGTGGAGAGGCGGTCTTGTAGTAGAGATGCTTCATGTGTGGCGGAGTACACTATGGGGAGGTTGAGGGACTGGTCTCTGTAGAGAGGTGGTCTTATAGCAGAGGTGCTCATGTGTGGAACCAAATATGGATAAATAGAACTCCCTTTCTATACATAGAAAGTAGCAAAGACGAATCACAAAATAGTGCACATTTCAAAGCATACATTGTCCTTTAGCAGTGTGTGACAGCCCATGACACAAAGTGAATGCAGTTGAAATCTGGTGCTGTGGGATTGTCTTACATACGTACGTACATTCCAGTACTGCTGCATAAGGGATGACGGTTGGTAGGCTGGGGGCGAGGCTTGAGTCATGAGGTTCCACACTAACAGTGATGCTCATCCGGGTGGTGATGTTGTCAAAGCCAGAGAAGTTGCGTTCAAAAAACAAGTCTGGGATAACATCGGCAGCAACTGTTACTCCACCCTCTGTCATCAGTTGCACACGGTACTGAATGTCAGTACTGGTGAGGCCGCCAAGTACCTCTGGTGGCCGCCAGGAGAAGTGGAGGTTCACAATAGGATCCGACGTTGTACCGCCCACCACTTCAGCTCGTGGGTATTCCAGGTTTGTGATTGGGTTGACATAACCTGCAATATTAGAAGACACCTACTAAATTGAACAAAACTGTACCTGCAACTTGCACTGTCTAGCGTGCTAGACCACACCTGCACTGAATACAGTGCTAGAGGGATGATTAGAGCATGATACACATAATATAGAAATTGTGGAAAACTTCTATGTGGCTAGGTTCTGGCATACTGGAATGATTTGGGAAACTACACTAGCCAACGTCTGGAGATCCTCTCAAATCTGTCATTGGCTAGTGTAACTTCCCAAATCGTTCCAATATAGAAATTGGAGTACAGTTGTGTCACAGTCTCTAGTCCCAATTGGAGTACAGTTGTGTCACAGTCTCTAGTCCCAATTGGAGTACAGTTGTGTCACAGTCTCTAGTCCCAATTGGAGTACAGTTGTGTCACAGTCTCTAGTCCCAATTGGAGTACAGTTGTGTCACAGTCTCTAGTCCCAATTGGAGTACAGTTGTGTCACAGTCTCTAGTCCCAATTGGAGTACAGTTGTGTCACAGTCTCTAGTCCCAATTGGAGTACAGTTGTGTCACAGTCTCTAGTCCCAATTGGAGTACAGTTGTGTCACAGTCTCTAGTCCCAATTGCAGATTCCAGACTGCAATCAATCGCATGATTAATTTCAGTCGATTAAGGATAAACTACATGATTAGAATATATACATGCAATGGTTGATATCATAATGGCGAGAATTAGCACAATTCGCTAGCCAGAAGATTTGATTGGCCCCAATGTTACTGCTAAGCTACAAACAAGAAAAGTGTCATACGTACATTACATCTGTAGCTGCCTACCGTGAGGGAGTACCCTGTGGGTGGTGGCAAGGGTTTTATCCTTGAGGTGTGAGTAGCAGACATACACACCAGTGTGGCTGGCAGACAGGGAGGCAGCAGACGTGTTTGCAAAAACACCATCGATGGTCCACTCGTAGAGTAGCACTTTGTCCTCAGGGTCCTCAGGTGTGTTGCAATCAAGCGCCTTTGTTGCATCACCAGTGCTGATGTAATGCGTCTGTCCTTGCAGGCCCGCAGCTGAAGAAACTGTAATGAAGTGTGAGTTTTATGTAGATTGCCTGTTATGTTCATCACCAGCTAGTGTGTGTGCGTGTGTGTGTGTGTGTGTGTGTGTGTGTGTGTGTGTGTGCGTGTGTGTGTGCGTGCGTGTGTGTGCGCGCGTGTGTGTGTGTGTGTGTGTGTGTGTGTGTGTGTGTGTGTGCATGTGTGTGTGAACATGCAGTGCTGCTCCCATGGTGGCCAAGATCAAATACACACGGGCTATCCACCCACTCACACAATGTCATAGCATGCTTATTCACACATCACACACTGCACACTCACACATCACACCTCACAACTCACACATCACACACTGCACACTCACACACACCTCCGTTTAAGTCCTTACGGCCCCTAATGATCAGTTGAGTGGAGTGTCGTCTATTCTCTCTCGAGGTACACACGTACCAGCCCTGGTAAGATGCAGAGAGTGCCTGAAATTGAAGTATTGGACCTGACGGGTCAAACACATATCCACCGGATCCATCTGACGCTAGCCGACGGTCGTCATGGTACCAGGCCACTGTGTCATCCTGGAGTGACAAGTTGCAGAGTAGCTCCACCCTGTCTCCTAGCCAGGCAGTTACCAGATCCTCTGTGACAATGTCTGACAAATAATAACAGTGGAGGAAATCACAAAATGCATAATTGCATAATATCATACACAATTAACCGAACATTACCATAGCTAGTCCATGTTGGCAGTCCCATGCATACCCCCCTCCCCCCCACACACCCCCTGAGAAGGAGTTGGTTGTAATTGCTCATTTTACCATATAGCGGAGTTCACACACTACACTACACTACACTACACTACTTCAGCACAATGAATAGTGACTTTGCTCACCACAGGCTCTGCATTTGGCTAGTCCAGGTACACAGAAGCCGTGGCTATTTGGCTATACTAGTTCAGCCAGTCCAGGCACATACGTACATACGCACATATACATGCATCCCTCACCATGAAAGGGTTTTAACATGTTTGGCTAGTTTCAGTGACACACTGTCACACACAAAATGACTCAACTGTGTATCATACATAGTAGCGTCATGGAACAAGGTGTTGAGATGACATCAAAGATCAGGCGGGGTGTCACCGATGTAGGTGCTTTAGACAGCTAGCTTGTGGGTGACCATCACGAACAACTCCTTCACATGTGTGTGTAGTCGTGTAGTGTGGTCCCACGTACACACCCGTGCAACGCCCACACACGCCATGTACAGACTTCCTACACACAGCCATGCCCACGCACACGCACACACTTATGCACACACGCACATACGCACACACACGCACAAACACACACACACGCACACACACCAGCATTCATGCAAGCACACACCATGTTCCCCAGTCTCTGAAACATGAAGTCTCAGTGTGTGGCTCTCATTGGCTACAGGCAGCCCAAAAGCATTGGTCCAGTGACGATGACACTCCAGATGGAGGGAGGGAAATCCCCCATAAAGCACCAAATCACCATTGCTCATGGTAAAACCCTGCACAGAAGGAGAGTCACAAGATGGGCATGCACCTTATGGCTCTACGGTCTATAGATCCCTGCAGCTACCTACCTCAAACACCAGGCTGTGTCTGAATAAGATAATGGAAGTAATTGGCCGTGTCACATGAATGCACTGCACTCTGTCATGCACACACATACAGACACAAACACACACATGGATCCACCCCCCCCACACTCACACAGATGCATGTCCATACCCACCTATACACTACATATTCACATGCACACACACACACACACACACACACACACACACACACACACACACACACACACACACACACACACACACACACACACACACACACACACACACACACACACACACACACACACACACACACACACACACACACACACACACACAATGTCGGTGGTCCATTGCTACAGTATACGTACATGGGTTAGTCTATTACTACATACAGTGGGATTTGCATAATGCACGCTTCATTATAGAACTGATATACATGTTGTCCACAAGAATCAAATCATCGATGTACATACGTACACCTGGGAGTTTGCAGATTGCCTGTGGCTACAGGCACTAAAGGCAAACTAGACAGAGTGGCAACTGCTAAAGTTGCCAAGGGTGGCCTGTGCATGGTTTTGAAGTGTACAACCGATGCTTAGCGCTTGCGTCCGTATAACCCCAGGGAGACAGACAAGATGAGAAAGATGTCAATACCACATATAGCAATGTGTGGTATTCCATAATATTTATTGTTGCACAAGCATGGGTCAGACCTGGTATACTTATCCCATGACATAATTTAAACTTGATAAAGGGCACAAAGCATACTTGAGGGGTCGGTCATATGACTAGAATAGGATGCACAAAGCTACAGTATTCTCCACACCCTATACAAAGTTAACTGTAGAAATGAAATCTGGTTGATACAGTTGGGAATCAATTTCTTCCTTCTGTGTCAGCATGTACATACTGGGGCATAGCTTCCAGCAGGTATTTAGCAGTGAGCTTCGCCCACAGAAGGAGGATGACTGTGCACGACAAGGGTGGTGGTAATAGGATGAATGCCACCAACACCACAAGACTGGCAGGCAGGGGTGTAGACCTCTTTAGCTACTCAACCGACCACAGAAAGAGTGAGTGGGTGGCAGTGGATAGCCACTTACCACCCACAGGACTGGAGAATGGACAGGTGGGCTGTAACGCACAGAGTGACAGATGACCAGTATTCTATCATCCATTTTTTGCTATTCTTCCGTGCAGGGCTGGCACACACAATGACATCATTCCTTGACACCTCTTCATGTGCCCTCCTACCCTACGCTACAGACACACATGCGACATAGCACAGCCAATATACAAAGTATTAGTCCATGCAGCCAGGGTCCAACCATAGAATCCTGATCAGTGGAGAGTCCACTTCAGTTAACATTTCCAATAAACACTATAGACTCTGTACAGTATAAAATGTATTGCTCAAATACATACGTATGAATGTATGCTGTGTTCACCGAGCCAAAGGTTAACTTAACGCAGCTACGCACATGCATCCGGTGGCCGAACAGCAGAACAGGCACCCTATTCAGGACAACTCATGCTTTACATGTAAGATGTTGATTGTTAAAAAAACGAAGTGATTGGGTACAATTGTGATTACATCATTGAGGTTGGGACTCGGGAGTAGCTGTATAAGAGATAAACATGCCTAGTTCCTCTCACTCGTGTACATACAGGCCACTCTCTGCTTTCATCTAGGACTGATGTCGACGGTGATTAGTACGACGGCTCACAGAAGAAATTCCTGAATGAGGCACCTTGAAGAATGTTGAGATCAGCTCACCGGTCTCACCACCTGCGCACAGCCACTGTCACACAGCAGTCACACACTCAGTCACACACTCGGTCACACACTTGGTCACACACTCGGTCACACACTTGGTCACACACTCGGTCACACACTCGGTCACACACTCGGTCACACACTCGGTCACACACTCGGTCACACACTCGGTCACACACTCGGTCACACACTCGGTCACACACTCGGTCACACACTCGGTCACACACTTGGTCACACACTCGGTCACACACTCGGTCACACACTTGGTCACACACTTGGTCACACACTCGGTCACACACTCGGTCACACACTCGGTCACACACTCGGTCACACACTTGGTCACACACTCGGTCACACACTTGGTCACACACTCGGTCACACACTTGGTCACACACTCGGTCACACACTTGGTCACACACTCGGTCACACACTCGGTCACACACTCGGTCACACACTCGGTCACACACTCAGTCACACACTCGGTCACACACTCGGTCACACACTCGGTCACACACTTGGTCACACACTCGGTCACACACTTGGTCACACACTTGGTCACACACTCACACACACATACCATGCTGCTGTTGATACTTGTAGTGTTCCCTCCATTCTCCACAACAGCCCAGCTAGTTGTCTGGAAGTGGTTCCACCAGTTCCCTTCTGTTTGGTTTCTGCAGGGCAGACGAACAGACAAGGGAGCAACTGTCATCTCCCTGTGTGAAGTGGCCTCTGCAGTGGAGGAGGAGATAAAAACTGAACGCATAGCGTTTTGCCTTCCTTGGTTTGCTGTGAAGGGAATGTGTACCGCAGGATATACGTACATGCACGCAGTGCTTTGATGAGAAAGTGATCCCAACGTGCAGTGGGACTTGCCGTCAGTGCTAGCACTGTTAGATAGGACAGTCAGTCAGTCCTTTACTTCCACTGGGGCATAATACAGGTACAAATTATGAACCTGTGAACTTGGACCACTTGCAACAACAATGCACTAAGCTCTTGAATGCCATGTGGACGGTGCATTCCAATCTCATCAATTAAGTTGGTGCAAATGAACACAACATTATGTTATAGTGAATTATTTAAATTCACAAAATGGACTAAACTGGATATTCAACAGCTATTAGTAGAGTGTGTGAGGTACAGTTTCTTGTCCCATTCGCACATTGCACACTGCAAGCCAACTACTCATGTGATTAAATAATTGGAACAGTGTAGTCTCACATGCCATGAATCTTATACACCATCACAATCCACGCAAGACCGCCTCACTGTCTAATCGCATCAATGATTGCAGCGTGTAATGTCGATAAACAGGACAATCCGGAGGTCGTACAACTTGAGCGCAAATATGGAATGCCCAAACCATGGACGTTTTTAAGTGTACACCATTTGAGTTGACCATAAATAAACTATATATGTTACATAAAAGCTGTTTTTACGTATACACAGCTGGTAGTGCCTTGATGTGTGTAGAGGCTCATGCTACGACAGCACACTTATTTTCTAGAGGTATATCAGCGGTTCACGTAGCAGTTACAGAAGGATTACTTGTAGAATGTTTCGACCATGACGTCTTCATCAGTCACAAAACTCTACAAGACCACAAACTGAAGGAACTTTAAGTCCAATTAGCTACTCCAATAGATATCTTCATATAGAAAGGAGACCCAAGCATATGTATTCTGTGTCTACTGAACCACACACCGAAAAACAAGAACAATCGCAAGCATGCCCATAAACTGCATGCATTACTCTCTCATCCCTCAGATACCAACTTAATAGCATGCAGGTAACGTAATTGGGATAAATAGCTACGGACAAGCCACTTTCTTTGTTCCTTCCACTAACTGATTGATCAGATTAAACTGGCAGATTGAAGGGAAACCTAACCCCAACCCCAACACTGACACTAAAGTTGTTAGAGCCGGGCCAAAGTATTGTTTCCGAAGTGAGTGCCCCGGTGGGGGTGGGCTAGATTTCGGAGATCTGATATTGTGACTTCAGCTACCTATGAGGTCACGCACGGCTGCAGCACGTGCGAGCACACGGCTACTCCACACTTGTGCCCGCCCATCGTACGGTTTCAGCAGAGTACATCAGCTGTCTGGGTCCTCAACCATCAATGGCTTTTGGTGCATTGACATTGAGACGTTCGATTAGATTCTGTGCATGATCTACTTATTTACCAGACACTGTGCATCATAACAGAGTTACTCAGGTGCATGATGCAGTGCTTGTACGACTGCCTGAGTTGCCACAGGCTGTGCGGATCATCTGATCCACTTTTATCTACATCCGACCAGATCGAAAACCTGTTCCCAGTGGCTAGCTACCTGTTTTGTAGTATTCACTATTGCAGGGTATAGCTCTAGAGCTGTTGAACCATTAATAGTCTACATGTTAGAGACATTATAAGCGAGAACCTGGTGAGGACGCGTACAGACAGCGCATTTTGGCTAGCCTATGTACAATGCGTCTGTTGAACGTAAGACGCCACGAGGTTATACACACGTCCGGTAACGGGCCACGCCACGTGCCTGTGATGTCATAGTCATCTGTAGTCTTACTAGCCAGCCACCCCCATCAGGACACTCACTTTGGAAACGATACTTTGGCCCAGCTCTAGCAACTTTAGTGTCAGTGTTAGTGTTGTGGTTGGGGTTAGGTTTCCCTTCAATCTGTCTGTGCAATCTAGAACGCCGGTTAGTGGAAGAAGCGGAGAAAAACGGCTCGTCCGCACTTTATACATGACAGCATAAATAGCCAAAGTACTCTAGCTGTAATTATACCTCGTGGAATGATCTGAATGAGGCCGTGGTAGCTGGTGTACTTCAGTTCCCAGTCCTGCACAGCGCAGCGATAAGCGCCTGAGTTACTCAACATTGATCCAGAGATGGTCAAGGTGGAGTTAAGAGTCATGCCTTGCGTGTCGCGGTAATTTACAACCTCCAGATTGACGTCCTTCTCTGCAGCAGTAAAGTGCATGTTTGCTGCTGGAACTCCCGCATCCCGCTTGGAAGCGGGCATGAATTCCCAGTCGATTTCGTATCGCCGCCAAGGCACGGTGTCCGTGTGTAGTGGGCGGCGAAATCCTCCAATGTCAACAACGCGTGCAGAGCAGCGCAGAGTGACGGTCGTCCCTTCCAGTACGACGTCACTTCGCGGATGGACGGTGAAATAAGCGGGCTCCGGGGACACGACGAAATCCAGCCCTTCCGCGGCCATGCCCTCTACGCGAACAAAGTGAACAGATAGAAAAAGATATATAGCTGTTAGAGGCAGCATGGGCGTGACGTGACTCACAGTGGTCATGCAGCGGTTGGTCGGTCCCTTACCGTTGAAGATAGAGGAGAATGCGAGGAGCAGCAGTAAGGCCATACTCAGATAGGTATACGCAGAGACAGCGAGCTCCGATTACCTGCTTGGCCGTTTTTATGCACGATGGATTGGCGACAGATATCTATCCGCACGCAAGACATTAGTCTGACGTAGCCCAGACCCCCATACTGCCGCCATTTGTCGATGACGTCACTAGAAGGCACTATAATTCATAATTCATAATTCATTATTAGAGTGCACCATGTGCCACAGCACACTAGGGCCTCAGTGCCCCATGCAGCACTATATAGGAGTAAGAAAATAAATAAGATGACATCAGTAATCAGTCCACATTGTGATAGTCATATCATTCAGGATCTGGTTGAGGGATGGGAACCACTAGCTATGTAAACCTCTTCTGCCATACTCTCTCCATAGCTCTCCTTACTGCTGGATCTGTACATGCTTTGTCCATTGCTACTGCCACCCTCTCATTCTCCTCCATGCTCAGCCATCCTTCCACCCTCTCATCCATTAGCTCCATCAACTTCCCCCTTTCCTCTTTCACATGTGCACACCTCATCACCAAGTGCTCAACATCCTCTACTTCTCCACTCTCACAGCACTTACATATTCTCTCCTGTCTCTCCAAACCACGCCATCTCCCAGTTTCAATTCTCAGTTCAGCCGTTCCTCCTCTCAACTTTGCCAACATTCTTCTCTGCCTCTTACTGTCAATCTCTACACATCGAGCCTTACATTCATAATCCATTAACCTTCCAATCATTCCCAGTTTTGATCGTCCCCTGGCTTCCTCCCTCCAAACCTCTCCCACCTTCCTCCATGCTATAGCCTTCAAAGCCAGCTTCACTTCCCTCATCGTCAACCCACTCAGGGTCTCCACATTTAGCTCCTTCTACCCAAATACCTCCAAACTCTGCCATAAATCTTTCACCCACTTCACTTTACTGCCTAGCTCTAGTGCTGCAATCATCACTGTCTTCACTATATATATACTGTTGCCTGACGAAGCCATACATCAAAGCAAGCAAAATGGGTAAACTGGGATAACATGTACTGACGAAGGTCAAAGTCCTGCTGTGGGCTGGTCAAGCTGCATAGAAAGAAGACTGGCTAGTCGCTTGAACGCCACTGTTGCAGAAGGGCCCCAACCACCGCTGGAGGAGAGTACAATAGGTGTGAAGGAGCCATACTCAACTTCACTGATCCTCTTCTCACACACACATCCTTCTTTTTTCTAGTTCGTGCCTGCAGTAACACGCAGCTGATGTCGTCTTGCAGTTAGAGAGTGCATTGAATAGACTAGCATGGCATAAAGGGGACAGGCAACTATGCAAGTTGATCGTAGACCTAGCGACTATATAGCGCATTTCCTTGAAACCGAGAGAGTCAAGCGTGTCTGAGAAGGAGAAGAGGCTTGCCATTCTTAGATCATCTGCAGAGCCTGTGTAGCACATCATCAAAGCGTATTTATTGAAGAGTTTGCAGATCACCAATTTCTCGTTTGAGGAACCCCAGTTTCACACCAGGGACTACACTTGTTCCAACTGCATCACCTTGCTCACTAACTATGACAAAACAAAGAAGCAATTTAAAGAGTTGGAGCTTGGATGGATACTTGAACAGTACCTGTATGGGAATGCAAGAATTCGCATTAAAGCATGCATAGCTAATTATAAGTTCAGTGAAAGAAGGACTGCATACACAAAAAGGTATGTACTTGCATGCACAGGTGGCTTTCGCATGATTATATATACACATGCATGCATGATCGTCTATACACTGCACATGCATACAATGATTGCATATATATACCTCTACAGGTGCAGGTGCAACACTCCATGGGTTGTCCCATGGCCACTGGCTCAAACTCTGAGTCACTTTGGGGTGGAGGTCAAGCCTCCTGGTGGTCTTGCACGTCTTCTTCCAATTGGGGAAAAGATGCTGGGCGATCTTTCAACAATAGGTTGTACTGCAGAAGGTACGGCTACTTTAAACTGCTCTTCACAGCCTGTCATATCCTGAACAACTTCAATGATTTCCTTCTTATCCACGACACTGAGGAAAATGTTTGGTCGTTCAGTGGTTGCTGCAATGACTTCAGAGCTTCTCATATGCAGGGTGGTATATAACAGCTGTTTCAAACACAGCCTTGCTCGCAGTTGCTGTCAAGCAAGTACATTGGTGCTGGATGGTATGATGCTCCTGATCTCACCAAGTAGCAGAAAATCATTGCGAAAGCTCTCACCCCTACAGAGCATACGGTAGGAATGAACAAGACCATAGAGTATACATGCATGCAAGCACTTACTCCCCTTTACATGTTTGGATGACTTACCATGCATATGTTTCATACAATGAGCTTCATTCACAGCAGATGCAGAATCTCATTTGCACTGCTCCAGTCTGCCATTATGGCAATTCCTGATTACATTGTTTGTTGACCATAACGTTCATTCACAACAAAAGCAACCAGCTTGCTTAGGAAAGATTCCGGCATCAGTGTCTCCTGAATACTTTGTCCATGGAAGAGGCTCTCTGGGGTCCAGAATACTAATTAGTGCTGGCCTCCCCTCACCCGTTGCAATGCACGAGCGTCGTGCTGAGCTTCTTGAAACTCCGCGCTGATACCGCGGAAGAAACCCTGCCTTTTGATCAATCATGAGAGAGGCCAATGGGCTGATGATTAAGGCAACTGATGTTGGTTGCCTGTACCCTTTGAGGTGATTGAAGACTGCTGGTAATAGTCAGTAAATCAGCGACTTGCCAAAGCCTGTTGGCAGAGATACAAATACATCTGATCCAGACATGAACTTCTTCATCGCTCAGAGCTGCTCCTCCTTCAAGTGGTCTTAACCGTGGTTCCTTGCTACTCCACTGATTGCCTCTGTGAGTGTCGGCGAAGGGCATGCTTCGATTAACGCTACCATGCTCACACGTACCGCACTTCACATGGCGTTCCATATGGTACATACAGCATACAGTGACAACAAGTCTCATCAAATTAAAATCACCTCAGATACAGACAGATTCTAACCAGAAGGCACATGCTACATAGAGATTGGAATGTGCAGTACAAAATTGTATACACACAGCCCTAAAGGCAAGATAGGATTTGTGCACTTTACCCAGTGTGGGGCGTCAGCGTCAATGGCAGTGATACCCAGTGACTACTGCCATTTTTATCACACAATTATAGCCCTAACCTAAACCTATGAATATGTCATTACACTGTGTAATGAGATGCGTCGTAACCCAGATTTTGTTACAAGCTATTCTATTCTATGATGAGTGCTTGCGTATCCTAGGTAATGACAGTCACAAGATTGGGAAACTGTTTTTTGTTGCAAACTATTAATTCTATTCTGGGGCCTGCTTGTATTTATAGTCTTGTATAGTAATGCGAGTTGGCTAGTAGTCAATGTAGTCAAACAGTTAAGTTTGGGAAGCTGTTTTTGGTCTACTTCAATGTATATAACATTGTCCCTCCAAAATTGAACATCATTATTGGCTCTCTCTCTATATATATAGCTCCTGTTTATTTGCTGGGCACAAGGCAGGCAAGTCTGGAGGCTCAAATGATTTGGGATATTATGCATGCCAAGAAACATCCCTTTGTTTTTAGGGGCTGCCTGTGGTAGCGCCTATATTGTTTTCATTTTGTGCCCGTCGTTTGGCTTCATGTTACTGAGGAACAAAAGCAAAAAAAGCACCTCAGAAAGTCACGTACACAAGTCGCCATTTGCCATTTTTCTGAACGTCACGCTGTGTTCATAGGATGTCAACGTCAGCACTGTCCGCACCACTGCCTCAGACAAGGGACAGGAGTGACGCTAACCTCACCATATTGTTTGCTGTGTGTCCACTTTTTTTACTCGAAATACTTGTTTGGACACTCAATTCATCTCATATATATGCATCTCCATATAGTTGAGATGGCATATTTTGACTAACGGTGCATGTCCTTGGACCCCCATCACCCCCTTTTAGAGGCTTTCACAGAGATGTACCCTCCATCACAAGAAGCATATAAATATATACAAACTGTATGGTATGACTGCATGCATGTACGTAGTAAGTTAATGGCTTATTTCATCCAGTTCATGCAGATATAGGCTTACATGTATTATGATGTCAGTCAGGCTGACAACATAAGCATATCTACACAATTTTTCTGCATAGTGCTATATAACTACTGAGGCTTTCGAGCATGAAACAGCCCCCAGCACTGATGACCCTGTCTGCTCCTCGTCATCTTGGCTTGCCATCCCAACACAATTGCATCAAAGTCTTCCTGTGAGAAGTCCTGCAAGGAAAGAATATAAGCTGTACATCACACCAGAAGCAGAGTATCACCTGCTAAGACTAACAGTGTGCACGTGGGATAGGTTGCCCTGAGGACAGAACTATACAGATTTATATGTACATTTGTACATGTCATGAAAGTTATACGCATGCTCATTCTACCATATATATATTTCATTCATATGATGGTCAGTTGATGAGGCAAGTGGCTACAAAGGCTGTGAAGTTTGACAGTTTGAAGTTGGCTGCATATGATGAGCATTTGTTGCAAGAGTTTGGGTGGCAAGATGTGAGTATGGAGGGAGTTAGAGGTTTGTCAAATGCAAAAGTGAAGGAGATGCTGGAGTGTATTGCTTGGAGGAAGACGTGGGAGGATTGGGGCTGGAAGATGGAAGTGAAGCCAAAGCTGATTATGATAAAGAAGGTCACTGATCTGGAGGAATGGGCAGACTGTGCAGGAGTTAGACGGAGAGCTGACAGAATGATGATGAGTAAACTGAGAGGTGGTACAGCTGCATCCCAAATTTAGACAGGAAGATGCCGTGTGGTGGCCAGAGAATAAAAGAGTATGTAAAGAATGTGGAAGTGGCGAGATAGAGAATGTGAAACATGGGTTGCTGAGATGTGAGGCATGGAAGAGCCACAGAGAACCATTGCTTGCATTTTAATGCAAGAACACCGGGAAGACAACTTGGCTGCTTTCATATTATCCTTGGCATGTAAGAACTATAAAGCTTTAGCTATGATTTCTTAAATGTGCCAGGTATGATTTAACTGAGACATTATTATATTAATGTGAGCATGATCTGACTTGGCACATGCTTTAGTGCACATTAGTTGCTTTTATCTTTGCTGATGTATACTTTCATATGCTGGTATACTACATTGGGCCAATCTCGGTCCTAGTGCCAGCGAGAGACAGAGATAGATTCTGCGATGGAAAAAATCTGAGGGATCAGTTATGCTTCGGTGGCATTAGAGCTTACAGGGCAATTAGTTCGCACCTGATTAAGACATTATACACCAATGGATAAATGTCATAAGCACGATTATTGATGAGCCACTGGCACATCTGTTGGCAGCGGAAGATATTTCCTAACCGCCAGAGCAGATGTCCCATACAAGCAGTTTGAATACCATGCAGCCTACCAGTCTAGACTCTCAACATAGAGGTGGTCAGTCACGTGCATCGTTGCACACCTTGACTGTTCTGAGCAACAACACACGACTCAGGTCTTTTGTAGTTGAGAATGAGAAGGAAGTGGAGAGCAAGATTCAGTCTTGATGTGGCAGCGAGGGTGGAACGCAATGTTGTAAACACACACACAGATCAGATTACAGCAAGGTGGGGCAGAGGCTACATTGTGCTAGGTGAAGTCTCACACAACTGCTGCAGTCACTGCAAGCCACACAAGGTTAATTGCCATGTAACTTGTGCACTGTTACTAAATGTTTGCATAAGTCTATAGAAGTCACGCACCAATTAGTATCAGCACAGGAGGAGGTAGGGTTGATTTACACGGGTGGTTACCTGCAGGAACTCCTCTTTCATTCCAATTAACCTCTCCAGTTCAGACTGCAAGATGGCTGTGAACTGCTCTGTCCTGTCCTGAGCATCAACAGCCTCAAAGCCAGCCTCCTCCAGCAAATGGCCGTACTCCTATCAGTGAGAAGGAAGAGAAAGGAAAGGAGGAGGAGGAGGAAAGGAAAAGATGTGAAACAGTTGGAATGTATGTAGATAGTAGGAAACATGTAGCACAGCTCCTGGTAGTGGAGGAAGAAGAGGGTGCAACACAGCTCATTGGTAGTAAACACAACATACTGCATTCAATTCTCAGCGGTGAAGTGTTATCACACACACACACAAACACAAACACACACACACAAACACAAACAAACACACACAAAGTAAGACCATGCATTGATGTATCCCCATTGTAATCTGGTGTCATCTCAATCACAACATAGACCCTCTTAGTGCATCATTGCACACTTTGCTAGAGTGTCCCCTTAGAGGTGGCCAGTCACGTGCATCGTTGTGCACCTTGACTGTTCTGAGGTCGTACTGCCTCTGTGCAACGTAGGCCTTGAACTCCTCTGACCCCACCCCCTCTCCGCAGCAGTAGTCGGAGATGAGTACCTGTCCTCCGGGACGCAGCCACCTCCAGCAACTGCAACACGTAGAGGAGGAACAGGTGCAGCCCTTGCCACACACAGGGGATGCATGAGGTGCTCGTCTGTGGTACACAAACATGCTCGGAACAGCCACAGGGCACAGCAGATGTACTGTACCAGCATCACTGGATACTCTGGTAGACAAACATCCTACACTATGAATGGATGGATGGATGGATGGATGGACGGTTGGATGGATGGACGGACGAACACATGGATGGATGGATCATGATATGGAGTGTTTACCTTGACCTCATGTGTGTGTGTGTGTGTGCGTGTGTGTGTGTGTGTGCACTGCACTGCACTACGGCTAACTTGTGCAAGAGGTGCAGCTTATCCACAATGTGCCTCAGGCTGTCACGAGCGTAAATAACATCAAAAGACATCTCAGGAAAGTCCACTACAGTGGCATCATATATGTCAAAGGATACCTGTGAAAGAGAGACAAGCGAGCAAAGGGAGAGGAGAAAAATGTTTGCAAACAAACACACACACGCACACACAAGCACAGGAAACACAAATGCACACAGGTACATACAAACACAAGTAGGACACATGTTTGTACCTTTGAAAATATAGATAGAGATAGAGGGATAGAGATTTTATAAAACTACAACTGCCTCCTCAACTCAAGCAATGTAAGTACACAGGTACATAAAGATGCATGGATGCACGGACAAACGGACATACATACGGACATACCTGTGCCTCTTTAGGTCTAAGGACTGCTCTCTCCAGGGCAATACTGACCATGTTCACACTGAGGTCAATGGCGTGAACCACTGCACCATACTCCTCGGCCTGCAGGGGGCGGGAGGCGGGGCAAGTGAGGGACACGCCCTTAGCTGTACATGGAGAGAGTCTCATGTACACTGTTCAGCTCCTTCCCCCCCTCCCCCCTTCCCGGGTGAGCAGTGACCGGCAAGTGAGGTGAGAAAGTCGTGAAGTGAATGAGATCATGAGGCAGTGGATGCACTTAGTGAGGGCCATGCGGTGTCGTGAGGCAGTGGATGCACCCAGTGAGGTCCATGCAGTGTCGTGAGGCAGTGGATGCAGCCCACCATGTGAAAGGAACCTCCTCCAAGCCCACAGCCAAGGTCCAACACACGATCCCCTGGGCGCAGATTAAGAGACTTGACAAACTCCCGTGTGGTAGCTGGACCTCCGGAGCATGCATAGCCCTCACCAAAGATCTTCTCGTAACTAAGTAGGGAGGGGAAGGGATGAGGAGAGAGGGTGAGAAGAGAGGGTGAGAAGAGAGGGTGAGGAGGGGGGTGAGGTTGAGAATGAACATATGTATGCCTATATGTGAACGAGTGTGATGTGTGTTGGTTAAGAGTGTGCACAAACCATACATTTCCAGTCATGTACCAATTTTCTAATAATCTTTGAGCATGCTCTTAGTCCAATTAAGAAAGAGGAATTTTATATATAAAAATAGTTACTTTAAGAACGTGTTGATAACTGTCAAGTGGCTCTCAGCAAATATGTATTGTGCACTGAATGCACCCCTATGCAGCGTGACCCCGTGACAGTAGTAGGGCTTCACCAAGGGTTCGTTGTGAGGTCAAAAGTCAAAGGTCAACACTCACTTGTACTCAGCACATCATGTTATGTACAAAGCATGCACGCTAATTAGGGAGAAACAGGATACCAATTTGTGGCTCGTATATATTTGTATATATATATTTGCACGTGATATCACTTACTGTGCAGCCTGCTGTTACTGTTTTGTGCCGGATACCGTTACCAGTTAACTTGTGCAGGGGCTTAACCTCAATTAATCATGGAAACATTTTACGAGTTGAAATACCACATTAGGCCATACATACATACTGGTGCTACTATATTGCAGTATAATTATTATTAGGATATAGGGAAAAAATGTTCCTGGAACACACTATATTTGGCAGGACTTATATGTTTTTAAGAGACAGTACACCTGTGGATTAGCATAATATACGAAACAGCCTATGCAGTACTTGGGGTAATGTAATTAAGTGTACATCAGCGTGAAGGGTCTTCCTGCATCAATCTGTCATTCATTGATTATGTGCATGTGACATGTGCGATTACGTACATGACGTGATGCATGTGATGTAACATACGTACATGACGTAACGTACAGGTGTACTGTATGTGACGTGTCGTACATGACATGACGTACAGGTGTACTGTATGTGACGTGTCGTACATGACATGACGTACAGGTGTACTGTATGTGACGTGTCGTACATGACATGACGTACAGGTGTACTGTATGTGACGTGTCGTACATGACATGACGTACAGGTGTACTGTATGTGACGTGTCGTACATGACATGACGTACAGGTGTACTGTATGTGACGTGTCGTACATGACATGACGTACAGGTGTACTGTATGTGACGTGTCGTACATGACATGACGTACAGGTGTACTGTATGTGACGTGTCGTACATGACATGACGTACAGGTGTACTGTATGTGACGTGTCGCACATGACATGACGTACAGGTGTACTGTATGTGACGTGTCGCACATGACATGACGTACAGGTGTACTGTATGTGACGTGTCGCACATGACATGACGTACAGGTGTACTGTATGTGACGTGTCGTACATGACATGACGTACAGGTGTACTGTATGTGACGTGTCGCACATGACATGACGTACAGGTGTACTGTATGTGACGTGTCGCACATGACAGGACGTACAGGTGTACTGTATGTGACATGTCGCACATGACATGACGTACAGGTGTACTGTATGTGACGTGTCGCACATGACATGACGCACATGACATGACGTACAGGTGTACATGACAGGAAGTACATTATTAATTTCTCACATGCTCTTTGGCATACGTAACTCATGCATTGCACAAGGTCTGAAGGATATTCCTGGAATACTTTGCCATTCTCTCAACCAGTGTCGCCATTGACACCAACGTGCATGTACGTATAGGAACATGTTATGATATACATACACAAACATACAATGAAGCTAATGTTTCCTCTCCTACCCTGTTACTGTGTTAATTAAATTATTGCACTTTGCAATGCATGTAGAGACAAGAATATAATACATTTCACTGTGCACTCTATTAGTGCCAATAAAGACACACACGCACACACACGCACACACACGCACGCACACACGCACGCACCCATGCACACACACACACACACACATACACACACACACACACACACACACACACAGACACACACACACACACACACACACACACATACATACATACACACACACACACGTACACACACACGCACGCATGCACACACCCATGCATGCACACGCACACCCACACACACCCATGCATGCACACACACATATACACATACACACACACATGCACGCACGCATGCACGCACGCACGCACGCACACACACACAGCTACTGCAAACAGCTCCTTCACCTGAGGATGTTTTTCATGGTGTACTGCTGGGAATCCAGAAACGTTTGCAGTGTCCCTCTGTCCCCTGCACCCATCCGCACCTACAGGTAGAGAGCGGGGAGGGAGGCACTTCAAAGCATACACACCTGCTGGGAACCAGCATCTGTTACATCATACACCTGTTACATCATACTGTACATCTGCTATCTGCTCCTCCCTTGTTGATGCATACTAGATAAGTTGAACAGTGCCTCCTCCGTCTGTACCCTAGTGGTGTAGGTCTGTACCCTAGTGCTGTAGGTCTGTACCCTAGTGCTGTAGGTCTGTACCCTAGTGCTGTAGGTCTGTACCCTAGTGGTGTAGGTCTGTACCTTAGTGCTGTAGGTCTGTACCCTAGTGCTGTAGGTGTATGCACATACGCACTTTAATAAGTATTGGTATCATATACATGTACCTAGCAGGCACCTCCTCTACAAGAGCCCCACCCACGGTAGCTGACTCCACCCACTTGCCCACCTTCTTCCACAGCCAACACAGCTGCCCCTTGTTGCCTTTCATCGAGACATAGGTGTCAATGTTCTTGCATCGCTCCAGCTGAAATCTGCGTGTGATTGAGTTAGAAGGACACATGATGATTCACGCACACATGCACGCACGCATGTACGCATGCACGCACATACGCACGCACACACGCACGTACGCATGTAGGTACACACCTGTAAGTCCCACCATTGGGGGATGGTATCCTAAGAGAAGAGAACAAGGCATTGTAGTAGTGGGCTGAGCGGTACTCCGTTGGATTCAAGGCCCGCTTTGTATCACCTGCACCAGAGAGCACAAACTGCTGATGGGCAAAAAGATGGCCAACTCATAACAGACACAACACACAATCAGCTCTCATGTACTCACCACTAGGAGTGAAGCAGGACTCCCTGAAGAACACAAACCCACCCTCTTTGGTCCACTGCAAAAGGTTTTCTGCCAGTTTTTGAGTCTGTATGGGAAAGACATGCACGTGTTGGGCAGCTACTGCAGTCAGTGCCACTTAGCTCTTCCCACCCCATTACCTGGTCTCACCCGCATCACCCAGCCCCACCAACATCACTTTTTCCCGCCCATCCCATTACTTAGCCCGCCTACACTACCCTCAGCACCCACTCACACACCTCTTCATCACTCAAATACATCAGTAGCCAGCAGGAAAACACCACATCTTGGGAGGAAGCTTCAAGGGAAAGCTTGGTCACATCTGCTTGGAGGAACTTCACATTTTCCCTGTGTTCTGTGAGCAATAATAGAGCCAATGATTAGCAATTAAGTGAAGAAATATTGCATTGATGAAGGATCTTACGTACCATTTGCCTTAATGTTGGCCTTTATAAACTTTTCCATGAACTCAACCACAGTCACAAACGCGGCTTGGTCTGCAAGGTCTCCAGTGAAGCGGCCAATCCCAGCAGCCAACTCCAACACCGTCTTCTCCTGGATACATGGGAAGGACATGTGCAAACACACGTGAACAACTTGGACATGGCCTGCTTGTACTTATTGCTCAAATTGGGTGGCAAACCAACAATAGATGTACACCATTGCGTGCCATTTGTAGAGTGACCTCTCTTCTCTCCCTGTCTCACAGTACAAGTCCTCTTCCTTACTTCTTGTACTTATTGCTCAAAATGGGTGGCAAAACAAAACAAAAAGTGTACCATTGCACGCCATTCATTTGCTGCACACAGCTTTGGTGAACGCATCCACCCTCATCACACATGATTGTTAATCTCTAAAAGCCATTAACTAACCCATCTCTGATGCACAAGCATGTGTGTGCACTCCCATTGACAGTAACATGTACAAGGCCCACAGAGCTCACTATAGTCTTGAACAAACACATCAACCTAAGAAATGCTGCAAGTCTCTGCTACACCCCCTCAACCCTCCCCCATTCTGTGGACCTTTAGTTTTGGAAGCATTCCCAGGACGTCAGCCTTGTCGTGTGTGGTGAGTTGTGCTGCGTTGCTGTCGAGCATCATCTCCTCCACAGTGGCATGCTTACTGTTGGCTTCCCAGTACTGTTTCATCTTCTCCCGCACCTGAAGCACGGCACCAAACCAAGGAAGGCAAACTGGGATAATCCTGTATACACAATATGATTATATTTCTATGGATTTCTGTTGGTGCTACACAGGACTTCTGTTTTGTTCTAGTGCCTTAGATGTGGTGCATTCATTAATCAATCAATGAATATTTGTGCATACACACTCAAAGGTGCTAGAAACCCAAAAAATCCAATCAATCTGTCACTAGCACACATGGTACACATCCAATCAATCTGTCACTAGCACACATGGTACACATCCAATCAATCTGTCACTAGCACACATGGTACACATCCAATCAATGTGGCACTAGTACAAATGGTACAAATCCAATCAAGCAGAAGGAGGTTCATATGTATAGCTGAATGACAAAGCTATAGATCAAAATGAAACTGATGCATTTCAAACCAATAGTCCTGGTACATGCTGCGGTACAGTATGACGGCAGTCTGCTGTTAATGGAGATTCCTTGTGCCAGTTGCCCATCTCAGGCCACTGTGTTAACAGGAGCTGCCCAATGTGGTCCCAGGCAGGACATTTTAGCAGGCAATCATCCAACCATTTTAGCAGCTAACATCCTCGACTTCCCCACTTTTACCCTGACACACAATATCACACTACATCCTTCCCCCTTCCGAGAAGGTAAGCCACACCCTATGTACACATGCACACACACACACGCACACATGCACACATACACACGCACACGCACACGCACACACACACATGCACGCGGAGGTGGAGGGTGGCGTTAGGGGCGGCCTGTAGCCCTGTATAAACAAAGGCGTCGCGATCGTACGCGCGCGTTGGTGCGAGACGCTAATTTGTTTTTGTGATACTGTTTGTTTGGCGCACTCGCGCATACATTGGTCGACTGTCGCTCTGGCTAGCTAGGAGCCTCGAAAATGCTGCAGGGCAGTGCGAACGACATCGTTAAACAGTGGCTTATGCGGTTCGCGCGCCGCGTACTCCTCCACTTGTCCCGGAAGGACAGAGAAGGGCGACTCGTGTACTGGGATGCGACGATACAAGAGGAGGCCTCTAACATGCGCCACTCACACCACTGTCCATCGTAACTGTACTTGAGCCAGCCATTGCTCCTTCTTTTATCCTCAGTCTCTTCTAGTCTCTTCCTCCGTCCGTAGACCAGTGTCACAAGCTAAAACCGGTATTATTCGGTACCCCGAGAAGTGGTGCCCGCGTTCCAAATTTCCTAGGATGTACGATTTCACCATATGATGCGAACGAAGTCAACTCTGCTTGACGCCTTGACAGAGCAGATTTTTAGTTTCCACAGAATAGTGCAGGAGATGACTGTGGCTACATATGGATATACCAGTGCATTAAAATGCATGCACTGAATCTACCAAGCTCATTGGCTGCCAGCTTCTTAAAGCTTGTGCACAAAATTCTTCTCCAGCAAGGTACTTTGCATTTTGCATACATATATACACCCTAGCTCTAACCAAAGCCCTGCATATATACACCCTAGCTCTAACCAAAGCCCTGCATATATACACCCTAGCTCTAACCAAAGCCCTGCATAGATACACCCTAGCTCTAACCAAAGCCCTGCATATATACACCCTAGCTCTAACCAAAGCCCTGCATATATACACCCTAGCTCTAACCAAAGCCCTGCATATATACACCCTAGCTCTAACCAAAGCCCTGCATATATACACCCTAGCTCTAACCAAAGCCCTGCATATATACACCCTAGCTCTAACCAAAGCCCTGCATAATTGAGCAGTAATTGTAATTATATAGCAGCACTATAGCAGTTTAGTTACACACATCCTACATTATATCTTAGCCTCCCTCTTCCATGCAAGTTAATTCTGACTTACCACTGAATCTCAACTATACCCTAACATGCATGCGTTATATTAGTTTTACTTCTCATATGTGAGCGGATTTGCGAAAAGGGACCATTTGGGGCTATATAAACGTATTAGTACGGGGGTAAACTCGCGCAAAATCGAGATTTCACGCAAATGCGGGTTATTGCATCATTATAACCTGTGACGTATCCCCTACCTTCTGGCCAAGTTTGAAACCCGTAGCCCTTTCCTGCGTCTCAAACGAGGAACGAACATTTTTAATGCGGTGGTCACGTTGTTGGTTTACGGACTATACCGGAAGTGTAACACAGGGAAAAGCCCAAAGTTAAGTGTATTCATTACCTTTTAAGTGTATTCATAATCTTCATGACATTATTCATTAGACTATGATCGTACAGAAAGAAGTTGCAGGCTAAGCCCGCAACCCATTTCTGCTTCGTTGTATAACCTTCGCGTTCGTCGTACCGTCTCTCAGTTCGAGCGCTTCCACAGCTGCAACCCTTGTAGCCTTTCACGATGTCTACAAGTGCTATAGACGTGACAAAATCGGCCAATACCCTGTTGGACTTCAGTAGAGATGATCAGCAGGCCCTTCTGACTATTCCACCTCACCTGTTGAAGGCAGAGATTCTGACAGCGATGAAGATGGCACTACCGACGACCAACAAGCTGATAGCGCACGCTTACGTAGCTTGCGCTAACAGCGCAGTTCATCGCCGTCACGCTGGGTTCGGGAGGCCTTCCAGAAGAATCCGCCGTAGTTCGATGAGGTTTCGGGTGAAGTCCACATTAGATAGACGGCTGTGAAACTAACGGTGGGTTGCGCCGAGTCCGCCATGCTTGCGATGATGTCATTCGTAACACGACAATATGCGGAATTTACGGTTTTTACCGGAAGTAAATGTTTTGGGCCGTTTCTCGAAAACATACTTCTTGCCATTCCACGCTTTGCGCAAGCATATCTCGGCAACGGAACAAGCTAGCGCAGCGCAATAAAGTGCAAAAGGAAGCTCATCAGATGTACTTTCACGCCATATGCCTAACTCAAAATCGGAAGTGCGCCCCAAATGGTCCCTTTTTGCAAATCCGCTCACATATTATGTCATATGAGCCAAATGTTGATTATTATAATATAGTTAAACATGTTTTGGAGTCTATATGTTCTAGTTAATGGAGAATATAAAAATAAAAATACCAAGTAATTCGTGAATAATTTGAAGTGATTGTACCCCAATTACTAGTGCTATGTAACTACTGAGGCTTTCGAGCATGAAACAGCCCCCAGCACTGGTGACCCTGTCTGCTCCTCGTCATCTTGGCTTGCCATCCTGACACAACTGCATCAAAGTCCTCCTGTGAGAAGTCCTACAGGAGAGGGCAAGTGCAGTAACGCTTACCACACAGCTGTGATACATTGGCTGAGGAATAAAATTTCCTGAATGCAAAAAATGTTGAGAAACTGATTTAACGATATATCATATCATTCCCTGCTAAATTGTATTTGGCCTGGTACAGTAGCATAAAGGCCCCACAACTGAAGAAGCATGGCAGGAGGAGGTAGGGTTGATTTACATGGGTGGTTACCTGCAGGAACTCCTCTTTCATTCTAATGAACCTCTCCAGTTCAGACTGCAAGATGGCTGTGAACTGCTCTGTCCTGTCCTGAGCATCGACAGCCTCAAAGCCAGCCTCCTCCAGCAAATGGCCGTACTCCTATCAGAAGAGAAGGAGGAGGAGGGGGGGAGAAGGAGGAGAAGGAGGAGGAGGAGGAGGAGGAGAAGGAGGGGGAGGAGGGGGGGAGGAGGGGGAAGAGGGGGAGGAGGGGGAAGAGGGGGAGGAGGGGGAAGAGGGGGAAGAGGGGGAGGAGGGGGAAGAGGGGGAGGAGGGGGAGGAGGGGGAAGAGGGGGAGGAGGAGGGGGAGGAGGGGGAGGGGGAGGAACAAAACAAGGGAATGACACATGGAGGCCTACTACACAGTTACCATGGCAGCATCACCAATGTCACCAAGTGTGGGTGGTAATTTAGTCCACAGTGCAGGATTGCATGTTCCATGAGCCAAAAGACTTGGGTTGTGGCCAATAAGTAGTGTGCTATGCAGCATCCCTGTTCTAGGGGAAGGAGGCCTGACTTGAATGCTGTGGTTAGTACAGTGCTTGTACGTAGGTTCAGTTGTCCGACCGGATTGGTAATTACACTAGACGAATGCACGGCATTGCGTTGCAAGCATTGCGTGTGCAATTCCTATGGGAACAACCAGCAGCAAGTGACTGCTATCAAGAACGGCAACACACACTAGCCAACTGCTGTTCCCAGTACTCTGCAGTTTCTACTGCTCTCTGCTGCTGCTCCTGTTCTCTTCCTGTCCGAAGCCTTTCTTGCCGTACTGCGTCAGCACAGGTATTAGGTGTGCTATCCCCATGATGCATACAACAGCTGGAGCTGATCGCAAAGAACTGTCAGCAAAGAAAGCGCCATTTAAAAGCAGGCTGGAAAGGTGGCATGGTAACTACCGTACGGGGTTGTGCTTTTCCTATGGCCGGCAGCTCTACTGCGACGGTTCTTCACACTCAAAGATGCACAGAAAGAGTAGGGTATCATTGGGGAGGGTGGGTGATGTAGAAGGTCAAGCAACACTTCCTGCTGTACAAGAACCAAGGAAGGTTGAGCAACATTGAAGGTACCACAAACAAATAATAATCTGACACCTTATTCACACGGTGTGGCCGTGAACATAACCCTCTCAAAAGCTGTAAACCTACGTAACCTTGTTGTAAGAAATGGAAGTACAGTTGTGTTCGAAGTACAACTACATGCCGACACACAAGTGGATCAGGTGTCTACAAGCACAAGTCCGTGTATCACAAGTGTCAACATAGACCCTCTTAGTGGATCATTGCACACTTTGCTAGAGTGTCCCCTTAGAGGTGGTCAGTCACATGCATCGTTGTGCACCTTGACTGTTCTGAGGTCGTACTGCCTCTGTGCAACGTAGGCCTTGAACTCCTCTGACCCCGCCCCCTCTCCACGGCAGTAGTCGGATATGAGTACCTGTCCTCCGGGACGCAGCCACCTCCAGCAACTGCAACACGAAGAGGAGGAACAGGTGCAGCCCTTGCCACACACATGGCGGATTGAGGCATTATATATATATAGGGCGAGTTTTGAAAGCAACTCTCTCAGCGAAGAGAAGTTCATTGGGCCACTACTCCAGCATGACTGTCTCTCTCTGGTCAAACAAGTATGCTGTAACAGACATACAACTCCACAGATTTGTTTCTCATCATGCTTTGTTCGTTTGCGTGTGTGTGTGTGTGTGTCTGTTGTACTGTATGTTAACGGCCTACTCCACTGTCACAGCAACAGCTCATGCGTGCGTGCGTGTGTGTGTCTGTGCGTGTGCACATAAGGCTGTGGCTAACTTTCGGAAGAGGCGTGGTTTGTCCACAATATGCAGTAAAGTGTCACGTGTGTATATCACGTCAAATGAGCTCGCTGGGAACTCCACCATAGTAGCATCACAAATGTCAAAAGAAACCTACGAGAGAGAGAGACCAACGGGAGAAAAAGGAACAGCGGCTACTACAGCCGCTGTCTCAACTCAAGCGATACATTCAGGTACATACTGTACCTGACAATATGCACAGATGAATGGATGCACAGACATATCAACACACGCAGCCAGCCTGCTGTCATTTTGTTCCTCTTCTGAGCTGGAACAAAACGGCGGGCTGGCTACATGGCGCTAGTACATATGAATACATGGATGTACGGACACATGTACAGACAAACGGACATACGTACGGACATACCTGTGCCTCTTTAGGTCTAAGGACTGCTCTCTCCAGGGCAATACTGACCATGTTCACACTGAGGTCAATGGCGTGAACCACTGCACCATACTCCTCGGCCTGCAGGAGGTGGGAGGCGGGGCAAGTGAGGGACACGCCCTCAGCTATACACAGAGAGAGTCTCGTGTACACTGTTCAGCTCCTCCCCCCCTCCCCCCCCCCCCCCCCCCCCTAGAAAAATGGGGAACATACATACACAAAATGAGTAAGCTACACGTCATGTTAATGGCAGATTATGTGGGAAAGAGGCTAACAGCTTGGGGTGGTGAATGAGGAGCTGACGAGTGTGTGATGAGAATGGGAGGCAAGAAGAAGTGATGATAATGGGAGGGAGGGGAGAGGTGACGAGGTGCAGCCGACCATGTAGAAGTCGCCTCCACCAATGCCACAGCCAAGGTCCAACACACGATCGCCTGGGCGCAGATTTAGAGACTTGACAAACTCCCGTGTGGTATCTGGACCTCCGGAGCTCACGTAACCTTCACCAAATACCTTCTCGTAACTGAAAAGGAGATGAAGGTGAGGAGGGAGAGACAGTGAGGAGGAAGGTTGAGGGTGATGGTGAAAATCAAGTTATTTCAGCAAAGATTGTAGGATTGTATTCATAAAGGAGCATTGCACACTCCACACCACACCACACAACACCACACCACACCACACAACACCACACCACACTACACCACATTAAACCACGCCACACCACACTAACTACACCACACCACACACCACACTACACTATACTACACCACACCACACCACACTAACTACACCACACCACACCACACACCACACTACACTACACCACACCACACTAACTACACCACACCACACTAACTACACCACACCACACACCACACTACACTACACCACACTAACTACACCACACCACACTAACTACACCACACCACACTAACTACACTACACTATACTACACCACACCACACCACACTAACTACACCACACCACACTAACTACACCACACACCACACTACACTACACCACACTAACTACACCACACCACACTAACTACACCTCACCACACTAACTACACTACACTACATGATCCTGCATAGTGTTTGTGAACTGGTGGTTCAAACGCCCCTTCTGAAAGCAAGTCTGCTGGCCAGCTCACCGGAGGATGCCTCTGAGGGTGTACTGGTGGGAGTCCAGGAAGGCCTGCAGTGTGCCTCCATGACCCATGTCATCCCACACCTGATGGGGGAGGGAGGGGAGGGGTTGGGAGAAGGGGTGTGAGGGGAGGGGTTGGGAGAAGGGGTGTGAGGGAAAGGGAGAGGGGAGATGATGGAAGTAGAGGGGAGAATCAAAATGATCCACATTTATGTTCCTCCCTCTTGCCCACCTTCTTCCACAGCCAACACAGCTGCCCCTTGTTGCCCTTCATCGAGACATAGGTGTCAATGTTCTTGCATCGCTCCAGCTGAAATCTGCGTGTGATTGAGTTAGAAGGACACATGATGATTCACGCACACATGCACGCACGCATGTACGCATGCACGCACGTACGCACGCACACACGTACGCATGCACGCATGCACACACACCTGTACGTCCCACCATTGGGGGCTGGTATCCTAACAGAAGAGAACAGAGCGTTGTAGTACTGGGGTGAGCGGTACACAGATGGATTGAAGGCCCGCTTCTTGTTGCCTACACAAGAAATTGCAAAGTGGCCCACTCACAAAGGGATGCAACACAAATTGAGTTCACACATACCAGATTGAGCGAAGCAGGACTCCCTGAAAAACACAAACCCGCCCTCCTTGGCCCACTGCAACAGGTTTTCTGCCAGTTTCTGAGTCTGTGTGTGAATAAATGTCATTATTAGGTGCTAGGATGCCCCCCATTACTTGGCCGCACCCACCCCATTATCTAGCCCTGCCCACAATAGTGCCCACTCACACACCTCTTCATCACTCAAATACATCAGTAGCCAGCAGGAAAACACCACATCTTGGGAGGAAGCTTCAAGGGAAAGCTTGGTCACATCTGCTTGGAGGAATTTCACATTTTCCCTGTGTTCTGTGAGCAACAATAGAGCCAATGATTAGTGATTAGTGAAGAAATTTCTCTTTCATGGAGAGTCTTACTGTTTGCCTCAATGTTGGCTTTCATGAAAGTCTCCATGAACTCAACCACAGTCACCAACTTGGCTTGGTCTGCAAGGTCTCCAGTGAAGCGGCCAATCCCTGCAGCCAACTCCAACACCATCTTGTCCTGGATGCATGGGAAAGACACGTGCAAACACACACGTGAACAACTTGGACATGGCCTGCTTGTACATATTGCTCAAAATGGGTGGCAAACAAACAACAGACGTACACCATTGCATGCCATTTGTAAGAGTGACCTCTCTTCTCTCCCTGTCTCACAGTACAAATCCTCTTCCTTACTTCAATGTTTGGCAAAATTCCCAACACCTCGGTCTTGTCGTGTTTGGTGAGCTGCAAGGCATTAGTGTCTAGCATCATCTCCTCCACGCTGGCCTCTTTACTGTGGTGCTGCCAGTACAGGGTCATCTTCTCTCGTACCTGGAGCAAACACAACCAGTGCGGGGAACCCCACGTCACACCCCGCAATGTGTATCAAGCATTCCTATAGTTCATTCTCCACTTTTTTTTATACTCAAGCAAATTCATCATATAAAATTACATAATATAATACTATACATAGTATGTATGTAAATAGTCTATTATCCACAGCCAACTTGTGGCACACCAGTATGTATATGGTGCTATAGTGTAGTAGTGGTGGATAAGGTGTGTGAAAATGCTGGAGTACAAAGGGCAGTGAAGAGGCTATGCGGAAGGCGTTTGCTTGACTGGCTGGAAGGTAGACCCTGCTGAGATTGGACTGTCATTGATCACAGTCCTAAACTAATACACAATTTCTCATCACTGTCCTGTTACGTCGACCCACATCCTGGAATGTGAATGGCCCTATACCACGCACCATCACCATACACACGTGTACCCTCTCCTGTACAGAGAAACATTTGTATTATAATTATGATAATGAATGTAGCACCTCCAAATGAAAAGTACTCATAAACGTTCTGCATATGTTTTAGAACATTAAATGTTCCTATTTTCTGACAAGCCAGATGAAATGTACACATCTGTATGCATGGTAAACATCCAAACTTAGCTAGAGCACTGTCGGGTATTTACGGTCACTGTCGGGTATTTACGGTCACTGTCGGGTATTTACGGTCACTGTCGGGTATTTACAGTCACTGTCGGGTATTTACAGTCACTGTCGGGTATTTACAGTCACTGTCGGGTATTTACGGTCACTGTCGGGTATTTACAGTCACTGTCGGGTATTTACGGTCACTGTCGGGTATTTACAGTCACTGTCGGGTATTTACGGTTACTGTCGGGTATTTACAGTCACTGTCGGGTATTTACAGTCACTGTCGGGTATTTACAGTCACTGTCGGGTATTTACAGTCACTGTCGGGTATTTACGGTCACTGTCGGGTATTTACAGTCACTGTCGGGTATTTACGGTCACTGTCGGGTATTTACGGTCACTGTCGGGTATTTACGGTCACTGTCGGGTATTTACGGTCACTGTCGGGTATTTACGGTCACTGTCGGGTATTGGATCTCACCAAGCGACCAAATGCATTCATGGAAAACCAATCAAGGAAGAAAAGCAGAGAGCATCGCACGCACCAGACAGCACTGTATGTCCCGTGGGTGATAGGGTGCATGATGAAGGAGATGACACTTCAGTGCAGACAGAGAGTTGCTAAACAGCATGCTAAACTCGAGCACGTAGACTTTATCTGTCAACTGTTGAAAACTTTAATTCAATGCACTGCAGACATCTGCACAGCTTTAGAAGCGGTATTGCTGTTGTTTCGCATCACTTTGCACCATGATCTCCATTTTCTGTACACGCCCGGAAACTCTCACTCGAGACCAGAAATACCCTGCGCACTAAAGGTTACAATTTTGTTACTGTTCTGCGTTGGCAGCAGCAAGAGCCTTGTCCATTAAGTATCAACAAAGGTGAGAGTCTTTTCTCCTCCAAGATGGGTTAGTAGCTCGCTAAAGTTTTTCTTGCACAAAGGGAATTTGCTGTACCTTAGGTGTCAGGAAATAAATACCCCACGGTACTCCATACTATATTTCAGACACACGCATACCACACAGTGACACATATCATGCTTGCTCAGGCTTGCCCCCACAATGCCCCGCATTCGTCTAGTATACATTTTAACACAATTATGATTATCGCATTTCGTAGCTAGCTAGTCCTCACAGTCTCACACCTTTGCAGACACAGCAATTGAGCGAAACTCACGCTGAGGTCCGCAACTTGCTCGGGAAGGGGGGATGAAAGGTTATGGCCGTTTGTATCTCCATTGGATGCGCTAGTATCCATCTTTGAGGGCCGGCACGGTTTGAAGCAGCTGCTCACCTCTCCGTTCGACGCGTTAGCGGCCATCTTTGAGACAGGATTCGGATGGATGTCGTTGCTCGACTCTCCGTTCGATACGCTCATGACCATCTTTGAGGCCGGGTGTGCAGTCGTCCCGTTCACTACTCTTTCGCTCATCTTCGCTGTCTACCTGCACGTGTGTGAGAGGTCTCCGCACGTGCGTCCGCATGCAGTCACACGCACACTGTACCGGTACCGTGGCGTGTTCGCTAGTGGTTGGTCGATATCTATGATCATGAATTTCATTATACTATTTGAAAGAAAACACTCAAAGGTCTGCATTGAAAGACTTCATTCCCTAAGAGAATGTATAGGGGCAAAATCTCCTATCTTCACATCAATATGTTTTTCAACACAACTCATCTCGATTTTAAATGCTCTGACATGTTCCATGATTACTCTGGATGTCTTGGTAACAGAGGCCTTCGTCAGCTGATAGACCAGTCTGTCAGTTGATGGAAACCATCACCCTCTCCTTGTCCTCTGCCTGGTCTACAAAGGCACCCATTTTACCTGTTGCTGACATCACTCATGCCTGCACATAGTTGTTAGGGCATGTGGAGACAACAGGTCACATGTGGCATGTGCTGTCTAGACAGGTCACATGTGGCATGTGCTGTCTAGACAGGTCACATGTGGCATGTGCTGTCTAGACAGGTCACATGTGGCATGTGCTGTCTAGACAGGTCACATGCCCTGAGGCATTGTGCTACTCGCTATATAAAATGCAGCTATTTCAGCTCTGCAGTGTCGATAAAGCACACGACAGGTAATGTTTTATGCTAGTTTTATCTTATTGTAACTTTAATCGTAATTGCATACCAGTATCGCATTGTATGGGAATTGATAACTTTAATTGTAATAGCATTTGGTGGGCAAGTAAATTTCATTGAATCAACTTCTTGTAATCGGTAAAGTACTCTGAAAACCTGTGTGGCTGTCAGTAAATTGCCACAACACTAGTTTGTAGTGTGAAATTGCTGACATTAAATGATGATTAATGATGCTGCTATATAAGGAGTTTCCGGAGCTACACACAACAAACTGACAAACCACAAAGAACACATGCGATACTCCAAAGAGTCCATAGAGACCCAGAGACACAGGAATTGTTGGGGCAGGAAGAAATATTAATTTGCAACTTGCATGCGACCGTGTCAGCCGTGGCAAAGATGGGGCTGGAAGGGAAGGCCAGGGTAGTGGCACAGCCTGTTTGCCTAAGGCTAGAAGGTTGTGTTCTTTGTGCGTATACGGATGTACATAATAGCTCCTCCGTGTGTCTACACACTGCTATAGCAGCGATACAATAGGTATTCGGAGCAACAGCACAGTGTGTCAATGCCGGTTGCGTAGTGTATGGCTGCACACATGTGTTCGGTACACGTGATGGAGGATCACCCATTCGTCCACGCCCCTTATCCTAGCTCGATATCTTTTAGCACAGGTAGGTTCACAGAAAGTACAATTCCATAGAGTCACTATGCAGTTATCTCTTGTTCTTTCCTTTCCTCTTCCTCGCAGCAGATTGTGGCTGAACTGTGGACCCCTGTCCGCTTGTAGGCGTCTCCGCACTCCTTCCCTCCACCTTCGGGACTCCTTCTGCTGTCTCTGTGCTTCCTTTTCCGTCAGGAACTTCATCTTCTTTCCCTGCGCTCGGTAGAAAGATGATGGCGCCGATTGCAATCAGCTGGAAAACGGCTCCAATCAGCAAGCCGTAGTGAAGAAGATCATCAACCTCCATTTCCCGCTCAACAAATTTATACAAAAGAACTATCAATCTAACATGATACTAACCATACACACGCATTAGATATTATATTTCAATAATAACTATTGTATTGCATATTAATTGTGTACAGTTGGGGCAATGGCTGGACGTGCTCCTTGTCCCACCTCAGTTGAGGCAAACTGCGTCAAGATATTCAAGAAGAACCAAGTAAAAAGACTCTCACGGTTGTTACTGAGCAAGAATCGGGTCTCTATTGCCTCACTGAGCCTGAAATCTCAACTGAGACAGTCCAATTGCTATCTACAGGTAAGCACCTCTGCGTTCGATCATGGATACTGTAACCTACGCATGGTTCGATAGGACTGACTATTAGTGGTGTGGAACTTCAGTATGGGCGTTGCATGTCCGCCTCATGAAAACCCTTCTTGTGGACGTGTGAACTCACTGCACAGCAAACTAATCTCTTCAAACAGCGTTCAGTGCTATGGGCTGCCAGCACTCAGTGTACCGTGCTATGGGCTGCCAGCACTCAGTGTACCGTGCTATGGGCTGCCAGCACTCAGTGTACCGTGCTATGGGCTGCCAGCACTCAGTGTACCGTGCTATGGGCTGCCAGCACTCAGTGTACCGTGCTATGGGCTGCCAGCACTCAGTGTACCGTGCTATGGGCTGCCAGCACTCAGTGTACCGTGCTATGGGCTGCCAGCACTCAGTGTGCCGTGCTATGGGCTGCCAGCACTCAGTGTACCGTGCTATGGGCTGCCAGCACTCAGTGTACCGTGCTATGGGCTGCCAGCACTCAGTGTACCGTGCTATGGGCTGCCAGCACTCAGTGTGCCGTGCTATGGGCTGCCAGCACTCAGTGTACCGTGCTATGGGCTGCCAGCACTCAGTGTACCGTACGTACATGTACGTGTTTGTGGCATTGGGGAGATGTGGACTGTGTGAGTGTAGAGGGAGAGTTAGGAGGGTGCTCTACGAGCCTTTTACACAATTATCATTCCACGTCTATGTAAAATATTACCTACGTATATATGTATTGTTTGAATTGAATATTGTCATGGGGTATTGTCAGTGGTTCCCTCATACACGGTGGATGCAAGTATGAACATCGTTAGAAATGCTGCAATAATACACATACAATTACATACAACAACAACACTATAAATGTGTATAACACAGACTGCATGGCCCTCCAATCGTGTAGGGATGTGTGGACCTCGGTGAGTCTCGCTGGTCTCCCTTGGTCTACCCTAGTCCCTGGTGGTGTTCGCTACTCTCCAAGAGTCTACACTAGTCCCATGCTGTCTGTGGTATACACATTTATATTATTGTTTGTTGTATGTAATGAGTATTATTGCAGCATTTCTAATTATATCCATCTCTGGATAAACGATGTTTTTTCTATTATTCATATTAGGATCCACTGTATATGAGGGAACCACCATACCATTGTCACTTTGTTTACTCATCATCCACTCATGGTACTGTACGTATGTTGTGTGGATTGGATGGGTTAAATAAGAGGTTACTGTGGATTCCCTCACGTGAGCACACTGTAGTAAATGGCCGTATGTTGAATGCATACTTGCTCAGTCATCATCCACTCATGGTACTGTACGTATGTTGTGTGGATTGGATGGGTTAAATAAGAGGTTACTGTGGATTCCCTCACGTGAGCACACTGTAGTAAATGGCCGTATGCCGACTGCATACTTGCTCAGTCATCATCCACTCATGGTACTGTACGTATGTTGTGTGGATTGGATGGGTTAAATAAGAGGTTACTGTGGATTCCCTCACGTGAGCACACTGTAGTAAATGGCCGTATGCCGACTGCATACTTGCTCAGACGACGGTGATAGGTCAGTGCAAGAAGTCAAAGCACCCGCGCAGAGGCCCTCAGATTCCCCTGAGAGTGAAAGGTCAGTGCCAGCGAGTACTACATTGGGCGAGCAGGTATAAGCTACGTACCTTGTGACGCAGGTAGATTGATATTGAGCAAATTCATAACAGAATTATGTATGCGACTCCTATACATGTGCAATTTTGTGTATCTTTTTGGCTAGTTTCAACGAAATGAATCACGTTGGAACTCAGGACTGTTAAAGCGTACTACCCTAATGTGTGACCTCTGCTGTATATGCCTATCATGTGACCATCATGTGACTATCATGTGACTATCATGTGATGATCATGTGACTTTGTGTGCTGTAGACCAGGGAGATGACATCCAGGTAATAGATGTTATTCTACAAGGTCCAGGGGTCTCCAGCTATCCAGAGAATACAGTCGGAGTGAGTAATTTTGCATGTATACTCCTGTAAAGTGTTGGCAGGTACATTCCTGCTGCCACATCATGCAACACATGTTACACTAATACATAAGTTTCAGTCTCCTTCATGTTTCCATTTCCATTTCCACCCCATCCATTACAGAGTTCCTTATACATTTTGGATTGCAACCTGGTGCCTAACCCGTGGATTGGGGATGTAAGGACCACCCACCAATACTGCCTCATTGTCAAGATGCCTCTGAAGACAGATGAAGAACAATTATATGTACGTAGATCAGCATTCTCTGCACAACACCTGGATGTTCGTGGTAGCTGTGACTTGGTCCCTATTTCCATTGCGGCTTTGTGCAAATGGATGTTGGAATGGAAATAGGGATTGGGTAGGTGGCTACATTTATGTGAGCCAGTGAACGTCCTAACTGCTAGTCAACCCGTGTGGGGAGTTGCATAATTCTGAATACAGAGATTATTCCCCGGTGTATATAGTGTTAAGTCAGAGACTTCACCCCCTGCTCTCCCAAGTGTATTTGTGTGTGTCTTTATGCTGGAATCAGGTATTCAGGATTACTAGCTCTCTTGCAGGCCACCAGATCTGGGGATACAACGGTCTATCCGTTGTTGATAGTGTTGAGTCTTCTGACCTGCCAACACGAGGAGGTGGTCATGTCTGTCATGGGTATCGTCCTCTCTTTGCAGCTTGTGAACGATGCGGCTGCAGAGTCACAGCAGAAGAGGGCAGGTGTAAAACGCTTTGCAGG
This sequence comes from Aplysina aerophoba, assembly GCA_949841015.1. NCBI lineage: Eukaryota > Metazoa > Porifera > Demospongiae > Verongiida > Aplysinidae > Aplysina > Aplysina aerophoba. The sequence continues at coordinate 531,027 of OX465049.1, read as the reverse complement.
GTCAAGCAGTGAGGAAGAGAATGAGGAGGAGGAGGAGGAGGAGGAGGGGGAGTCAAGGGAAGCACCACTGGGCAAGCAGTGCAAAAAGGTGCCCGAGGGTACAGTACAGGCCTGCACTGTGGAGGGTGTGCAGTGGTGTGTGCCACAGAGGATGTGATACGCGTCGTAGAGCCATCTAACACAAACTCAAACTTTACACAGTTCTCATAACCCCTCCTTCATTTCCCCATGAGTGTTGTTGTTGGTTCTTCTCTTGTGCGTAGGCCAAAGTCGTGAGGGCGACAGAGGGTGGCGTGGTGTTGACCGCGGAGGTGGCCCAGTCTCACAGAGCCAGTGCCAATGATGAGGGAGCAGGTCCCAGTGCCACTGGCCCTCGCCCTTGTGCTGCCCAACAAGAAGACAGTGCCGAGGTGAGGGCAAGTACTCATAGAGTGCTGCTGCAAGGTGACAGCTCTTCTCACCAGACCAAGCGAACCATTGCCTGCCAAGCCAGTCCTCTCGCCGCTAAGGTTGGTTCTTCTTGTGGCTGTGGTACTGGAACAGGGCTGTCTACCACTCACCTAAGGGGTGGGGCAGGTGTGGCAATGAGTGAGGCTAGCTGTGATAGGGGTGTGGCCAAAGAGTGTGGCCAAGTGGTGTGACAATGAGGTGGGAGGCCAAGTGGTGAGATCATGCTTAAAGATGGAACAGGGACAATGTGTTTGCTGATGTGGTTTTGTAAGTGTCAAGAGCTGGAGTGAGGCTGCGAGATGACAACATCACATTTGGCCTCAGCATGTGCTTATAGCATGTTAAACTCTACTTTCTATCCTCCCCTCCCCTCCCTTCTCCCTCCTCTCCCCTCCCCTCCCCTCCCCTCCCTCCCCTCCCTTGCCCCTCCCCTCCCTTCCCCTCTCCTCCTCTCCGCTGTCCTCCACCCTTCCTCCTCACAGTCCAAGGAATACCACTATACCAAACTGAAAGATTTATTGAATTCATTCTTGAAGATCAATGTCTTTGGGGTAGTCAAAACGTACAACCAACCTACAAAGTCCAGAGGTGGAACAGGTCAGAAAGGGGAGGGGCCATGGGAGTGGGTGGGGCCATGAAAGTGGGTGGGGCTGGTTACAATGACCACTTGCATGTTGAAAAGGTATTGCACTGTGCATGTGGAATGAGGTGTCTGCCACACACAGTGTTGCTCCCTTGTGTTCACCGAAGTACCAGTTACCTGGTCCAGAGCTGTTGCAGACCCTCACTGCCTGTAGTCTTATGCGCCAGACCTTTCATGGTTTATTAGGGCCGGGCGCGGAATAGGGACTCTGGCGTCCGAGACTACACTACCTGTCTGCCGCTCTGCCGTGTAGACTTCTTCAGCAGTTTGCGGTTGGTGGATGAGACTGGCGAGGCTCAGTGCACACTGTTCAGTCAGGAACTAGAGAGACTGCCCAAGATCGAAAAGATTGGTGATATTGTGCGGCTGCATCGTGTGGGAGTGAGTGACGCCTGTGTTGTGTGGGGGAGGGGGTGACAACTGTGTTGTGTGGGGGAGGGGGTGACACCTGTGTTGTGTGGGGGAGGGGGTGACACCTGTGTTGTGTGGGGGAGGGGGTGACACCTGTGTTGTGTGGGGGAGGGGGTGACACCTGTGTTGTGGGGGGAGGGGGTGACACCTGTGTTGTGGGGGGAGGGGGTGACACCTGTGTTGTGTGGGGGAGGAGGTGACACCTGTGTTGTGTGGGGGAGGAGGTGACACCTGTGTTGTGTGGGGGACGGGGTGACACCTGTGTCGTGGGGGGGAGGGGGTGACACCTGTGTTGTGTGGGGGAGGAGGTGACACCTGTGTTGTGTGGGGGAGGGGGTGACAGTGTTGAGGGGTGGACTTTCCTCAGTTACTAGTAAAATTCAAAACACGCACATACTGTGCGTATGCAGCATTCCTGTTGAAGTCTTTCTGCTTCTTGTCATTCCTTTCATTCTTGTACAAGGAAAGGTTTAGCCACATATCACCAATTGCAGAGGTTGAGCAGCCATATACATACGCACACACACACACTCTCACGCAGGTGTGCATACACACATGAATGCACACACACACAGAAAGATACACACATGCAGACATCTAGTGACAGAGTGAATATGTCATCTCATCTGTGCATGTCCTTCTTCGGGCGTTTTGGATGTGTTTCATTGCCGTTTTTGGCCAGTGCATTCTTGTGTGGTTGGTCACTGAAGCCACGGAGTCCAGCATCCCTTTCTGCCCGGGCATTTCCTTCTCCTTTGCACTGCTTCTGTTTGCCTACATGGCTCATAATGCACACACAACACGTGACGTAACAGACACCACTACTCCCTGTGACTACTGTCTGTGTGGTCTCAGTCGTTAGCCTTATGTCACTAGTGGGGAAGAACAACCTATTTACTAACTGTCAGGTGACACAACATCTCTGTCTTGTGCCTAAACTGTGGTCAACCTCATCCCTCACATCTCATACTCACACTCAATACCCTAACATTCACAGTCATCCTCACACATCCAACCTCACGTGTATCTATGTATGTTTTCACACCCCAACCCTCACCCTCACACCCCAACCCTCACCCTCACACCCCAACCCTCACCCTCACACCCCAACCCTCACCCTTACACCCCAACCCTCACCCTCACCCTCACACCCCAACCCTCACCCCCATACCCTCACTTGTACATAGGTGTCAAGCTACCAAGGGAATTTCCAAATAATTGGACGTAAGATTTTCTCCTGTCTTGCCATTGACGGTTGCCCTGGGCAACCTGTTGTTCCTCGGACCAACGCCACAGAGTTCACGTTTACAAATGAGGACCAGAAGCGAGTTAGTACATTGTGCACACAGCGCATTGCAGACTGGTGCACTGACCACCGGCAGGAATGACTCCATGTGTAGCCAGAGTATGGCGATGTGATGTGTACTCCAACTAGTGCTGCATTAACAGCGTGTTTACAGCAACACTTGAGTGATTTAATGGACACCTGCTGTCTGATGCACTCCACCCATCAATCGCCTACAGTGGAACCTCTCGATAGTGAACACCACTGAGACCCAGCAGCTGTCCTGTATACAGTGGAACCTCTCTATAGAGGACACCACTGGGACCCAGCTGGCTGTTCTGCATAGAGAGATGTCCTTTATTCAGAGGTTGATTTGTACACAGCTCTACATAGTTGGGACAGCAGACAGTGTCCTCATTAGAGAGGTGTCCTTTATTCAGGTGTCTTTTCTAGAGAGGCTCCATTGTACTCCATTCACAAGGCACGGCCCATCCCCTTCTTCTTGTAGGTTGAGGAGCTGAGGGCCTGGGCTGCCACACAGCCCTCACTGAACTTCAAGGAGAGAAGATGCATCTTGGAGAAGGTCATCCCAGGACTGTACTTCGACCTTGTGTGCCAGGTGTGTTGCAGCGCACAGCACATTCGTCACATGCTGCACAGCAAGAGGTGGGAGGAGCTACATTTATGGGTTACCATTCCACCTAGTTCTCCCTCGTAAACCTGATACATGTGTGTGTATGGTATGAAGACCTTGTGTTTGGTCCTTCCAAGGAGCGTGAATTTGTGACTGTAGTCCAAAGTGCAGCCCATGAAACCCTGTCTTATGTAGTCTCGTTTGGCTAGCCCATTTTCACTGTTTCCATTCTCGTTTCACACTGAAACGCAAACAGAAACAGCGGAAAACGGGCTTGCTACACGAGACTATGACAAGGTCTTATTTGAGTGTAGACCATCCCTGTGGGGCCACCCTCATCGTATGTCACATGTTGCCATATGCAGCCCTTGATGCGTGCATTTTGAATGTAGCTCTAGTGGCATCCCTGCATTTTCATTTGTGCAGGTCATTTCAACATGCTTGATTGCTGCCAACGACTGTGGGATTGTCAGGGTGTGGGATGGGACAAAAGTTGCTGTGTGAGTAGAGCAACCCTATAGTCTCCATGTTACACTGTCGGTGGGTGCCTTTCAGAATCAGAGTAGCTATACGCAATGAAGAAGCCAGAATAACTCATACACAGCTGTAGTCCTTGTTTAAGAGACTCATCTGCTGTGCGTCTTAAGTTGCTTCTGCACATTATTCTGCAAGCATTAGCCCAAAGCAGGCCAGGGGTAGGTCCCACAAGTCTACAGTGCAGTTTACAGGACAACGTTGCCACATGCAGCACCGTGTGTGTGTGTGTACTTCATAAAATAGTCCACAATGTCATCAGATGGCTTGCTGAACAGGTCTCCCTCAAATGGGTCTACTTTGGCTAGATTGTAATGACCTTAGCATTATCCGTTGAGTGGTGGGAGGAAGCACATGCGACTAATTGGTTCTTCCAAGTCTTGCATTGCCCTGCCTGCCGCGCAAGTGAAAGCACTGCTCATCGTAATCCCATTAACTTGTTCATTGGTCCGTCCTCCGCTGTGTAATTAGGGGCTGCCGCATATATTGTTTTCATTTTGCGATTTTGTTGTATGGCTTCATGTTACGGTAAGATATATATATATATATATAATACGTGAAGCTACGGTTGTATTGTTACACTGACATTTATATGGAATGTACAGGCGAAGTATTGCGAGAGAAACATTTATATAGGCGGCCATTTTCTTAGCGTTCATGAAGGGGAGATGGCACGGAAAAGACTTCGAACGTCGCCCAGGTCGCCGTTGGTTGTGTTCTTGCCTACAGAATTGTGTTCTATGGCATAAAAGCTCAATGTTACGCAAATTACTGCCTTAGGCGAAGGACAAGAGCGACGCTGAACTCGGTGAGCGCACAATATTGTTGTCATCGTCTTCGCTGTGACTTGTAGACTAGTAGTCTTCACCACGCTGCCAAGGATGATTGACAGGAGCAACGCAAAGCTTTGCGAAGACCGTGAATCGTCTACGCTAAGGTTATCCGACTGTCTCTAGTGCAGGAATACGTGGCACACACTGAAATCGTCTTCAGCACTGGTGCGCTGTGTTGCACTCGAACGAATGCCTTCTGCCAAGACAAAAACATGATACGGCGCATTTATGCTTCTGTGACCCGTGTGTTTTTCTCGTGTGTGTTTGCACTGCCTGTTGGTGAAGCTATTAAACTTTGTTAAGGTTCAAACAAATTAAACATGTTTTAATTATTGTGCACAGTGTGCCAATTCTGTGCAAACCTGCATGCGTGAATGCTGGTACTCTGTGCTTGTATATATATTTGATTGCATGCACTAATGAACTTTCATGACGTGGCCCTGGTGCACAACTACCCTAACCAGCAATTGAGAGCTAGAGCAAGTAGTTCGAGTTGGGGCGGCAGGCCCACGAGTTTTTTAACTCGAAATACTTGTTTCTATACGGATTTCATGCAAGAAAAGGCGGGAGCCGCAGCGGCACACTGGCGACCTTTGTGGGCTTGTGCACGTGCTCCCGTACATAAAGGTGGTGTGTGGCGTCGCGCATGGTCAGGTAGCTGCAATTTTAACGTTAAGGTGGTAGGGATCGAAAAACCCGGCAGAAAAGAGGCATCTTGTCATGGCGTTTGCTCTGAGACGCCTGGGAACAGCGTTTGCCAACACCACTCGTTTTCGTTTGCCCAGCACTCCCGTTAGATCGTCGATTGCACGGATTATGACTCACCGCCCCCAGGCCCTGGAAGGCGCCTTTCAGAAGTACTTGGAACTGAATCAGCGCGGAGCTGTGATCGCTACTTACGTGTGGATCGATGGGACCGGCGAAGGTCTTCGCTCCAAGTCGAGAACGGTGGATGGAAAACCGACATCCTTCTCCGATCTCTCCCGCTGGCTGTTCGACGGTTCCAGCACGGGGCAAGCGGTGGGGAAGAACTCCGACGTCTTCCTCCACCCGGTGGCCATGTACTCCGACCCTTTCCTCCGAGGAGACAACGTGCTGGTTCTCTGTGAGTGCTACAGCTCGGACGGGTCTCCCTCCCCCACCAACCACCGCCACTCCTGTTCCAAGGCCATGGAGAATGCCAAAGACGCCGAGCCTTGGTTTGGGATGGAGCAAGAATACACCCTTCTGGATCCGGTGGATGATTACCCCTTTGGCTGGCCTAAGAATGGGTTTCCCGGACCCCAAGGGCCATACTACTGTGCAGTTGGGGCTGACCGGGTCTTTGGCCGCCAAGTGATGGAGGCACACTACCGCGCCTGCCTCTATGCTGGAATCAAGCTATCGGGGACTAACGCAGAAGTTATGCCGGCGCAGGTTAGTAGCGGTGATGGGAGGTTGGTAGCGGTGATGGGAGAGTAGTAGCGGTGATGGGAGAGTAGTAGCGGTGATGGGAGGTTAGTAGAGGTGATGGGAGGGTAGTAGCGGTGATGGGAGGGTAGTAGAGGTGATGGGAGAGTAGTAGTGGTGATGGGAGGTTAGTTGTGGTGATGGGAGAGTAGTAGCGGTGATGGGAGGTTAGTAGAGGTGATGGGAGAGTAGTAGCGGTGATGGGAGGGTAGTAGAGGTGATGGGAGGGTAGTAGCGGTGATGGGAGGTTAGTAGAGGTGATGGGAGGTTAGTAGAGGTGATGGGAGGGTAGTAGCAGTGATGGGAGGTTAGTAGCGGTGATGGGAGGTTAGTAGCGGTGATGGGAGGTTAATTGTGGTGATGGAAGTTAGTAGTGGCAGTAGGAGGGTGGGGTGGTAATTTGGAACAACATTGCAGACTTTGTGCCAAATCGGGTCAATGAAAGAGGCTGAAATCTGAAGGCTACGAAAGCCTTCGTAGATAAAATGTTCTGCTCTTGTCTTATTACCTGCTACGTCCCTTGCTGTCCAAGCTTTCAGTCTTCAGTTTGGAACAAGTTCTTGTAGCAGGCCCAGCAGCCGTGTTACATGAGGAGGAAATGTGATAGAGAGAACTTGTTCCAAACTCACCACCTCACACCATGTGTGTGTGTGCATACGTGTGTGTATGCGTATGTCTGTGTACACTAATGGATACCGCAATGTACCTGCTGCTGTTCTCTGTGCAGTGGGAGTACCAAGTGGGGCCGTGCACTGGGATTGCGATGGGAGATGAGTTGTGGATGTCACGTTATATTCTGCATCGTGTGTGTGAGGATATGGGGATCAAGGCCACGCTGGATCCCAAACCCATGCCAGGAGATTGGAATGGAGCTGGGGCCCACTGCAACTACAGCACAAAAGCCATGCGTGAAGAAGGTGGCTTGAAGGAGATTGAAGAGGCCGTTAAACAGCTTGCGCTCTACCATGACAAGCACATCGCCCTTTATGACCCCAAGGAAGGCAGGGACAACATGCGAAGGTTGACGGGACTTCACGAAACATCTGACATCAAGACATTCTCCAGTGGTGTTGCTAACCGAGGCGCCAGCATTCGCATCACCCGAGGAGTGTTCGAAGCAGGAAAGGGCTACTTAGAGGACAGGCGTCCATCGAGCAACTGTGACCCTTACTGCGTGACTGAAGCACTGGTCCGCTCCACTCTGCTTAAAGACTGGGACAAATAGCCTACGTAATTGAGCAGTTAATAGCTGTCCTTCCACCATGACCTTGTTCAACTAGCTATGTTGAGGTGTATTTTCTGTTGTTTAGTACTAATAGGTGGGTACATACATGCGTTTAAGTGTGAGTGTGTATGTGCACCGCCGCGCTACATGATACCTATGTACCTGTATACACACAAGTGTCATTATTTTCATCTAATCAACACGCGTAATTGATTGTAGAGGCACATGTGGTTGCCGGTGTGTGACTGTGAGAATGTTGCTGTGTGATGCCATGCACACACTAACAACCTAAAGTCACCTATCAACATGAATGTAAAGGATTCTGACAGAAATCAGAATTTTGGTGTTTTGCAAATAGTTTGTCACCATATTCTTCGTGAATGCTATTTTTTGCAGAATGATACTTGTGTGGAATTGTGTATCCATGTAATCCCAAATGGTATTGTGACCTGAGCACTGAAAGGTTCTCAGACACTAGAAACAGCTTGAAGCAAGCTGAAATAAGCCTTGCCAATGTTCTGACCATGGTGCACTGGTCTTCAGGGCAAAGAACTGCTCTATACCTCACCTCTGTGTCTTCCGGTCATGTATTCCTGAATGGTCATGTGACTTGCATGTGATCAAAGGTCCTGTCTGTGTGTGCGTGCTGCATGCTAACTGCCGCTATCTCCATTAGAGCTATGCTGTATGCCATGCGCTTTGCCCAGCGCCAAGGTGTTCACCAATATGTTTCATGCAGTGAAGCAGACTGACTCGGCCTGACACCACACCAAAGGCAACCCTTGCAAATACCTAACACTGATATCATAGTGACTCATTGCTACACATTGGCACCAAGCGGAGGGTACATGCACTGGTTTGTGAGTGGGGTGACATAGCTGCCAGACAGAACTAGTTCAAGACGTTTTGGCCACGAGGCCTTTGCCCGCTGATAGACTTTGCATGAGGACTTCCCTTGGCACCTAACGCAGTAGCGACTGCTGTCAGACTACCAACCACCTCACACCAAATAGCAGTGAAACATTGCTGCCGACTTGTGTAGTGTATCCACCTATTGGTGTGCAGTTCTAACTGTGACTGGGCTCTGTACGTCTTTGTGCAACATCATTTCTATATTCAGTATCAGTGTTCAGTCAATGGCATTGACAAGCAATGACTGCCCTAGCACAGTACACGTTGCACTGATTTTTAACTATAGCTCCCATCTTCCTCTCTAACAGGAACACTCGTGCTGTTGACCGCTATGGCCATCCATCAAAGTAAGTGTTCTTCGCTTGTACACATTACCTCACTGCAATTAAATCACGCTATGGGAGTGTCATGTGACATACAAGTCACATAGTCGTGTGGCATGTGTGTGGCATGTATCACTGTGATTTGGATGCTTGTGTCATGTAACATGCATGCGACTTGAATCGTTGTCATGTGACATGCATGTGACCTGGATCATTATCATGTGACATGCATGTGACTGCTGCAGTTCTGACAGTAACTTGGAAGAGCTCATTCAAGACCTCAGTGTGGACATCACGCTCTACAACAACCACATGGATGCAGTGAGGAGTCTCATAGTCAGTTCTGCGCAGAATACTGGTTGACACACAAATGCACGCACCACAACACTCATGTACGTGTTACAATACACGCCAGTATCACACCTGCTGTCGCCAACATCAGAGGGACTTGGGTAGAGAATGTCACTTTCCTGGTCCCAGGCATACATACATGCGTACGTGTAGTCCCATGGGCCAGCCCTTACCTTTGTGGTGTGTTTATTGCGCAATGATAGCACTGCCAAGATAGGCTCTGGCACATGAGACTAGTAAAAGTGTGTCGTTGTAAAAGGAATTCATTGTCTGCAATTTATCCCAGGGAAAGCATTGTAGGAATGAAGCACATGCCTAGCTACCCCTCTCTGTGGCACCTTACGTATGCGTGTGTATAAGTGCAACCTTGGTGGTGCCACTTGTGGGCATTGCACATGTGTGTACTTCAAGAGCAGTGATTTGTACCTTGGTCTACTTGTGTCCTTTGCCGGGCTGCTGCTGGCTTGGTGGAGAAGGTGCTGCATCTGTCAGTGGGTAGACAAACTGTGGTGCTGGCAGCACATCGGGGAACTGTACTTTGCAATTTGATGCATGCTAGACAAGCAGTGAGACGCAGGGCAAAATGTCGCCATCACCACAGTATTCCCACTCCCACTCCTACTCCAATCCCATTCCCATTCCTACTCCACTCTCACTCCCACTCCCACTCCTACTCCACTCCCATTCCCACTCCTACTCCACTCCCACTCCCACTTTCCACCGTAAACTACAAACATAACTGAGACTGAGTGAGCTCATTTCTTTTATCTATTGACCTCACCCTTCCCCATCTGTCCGTCTGTCCGTCTGTCTGTCTGTCTGTCTGTGCATGTGTACCTATGCAGCCTGGCCAGTTCATCCGCCTGAACAACGTGCATGCCGCTTGCTATCTGGTTGGAAGAGACGGCAGTGAAGTGGTGGATCTCTGTATTCACCGAGGCCAGCAGTTCAGGAGTGGTGTCACAGAACTGCCAGCAGGGCACCCAGATGTGGAGGCACTCAAGCCGTGAGTCATTTTCCAACAGAGACAGGGTTATCCTCCAGCTTAATGGTGCCGTAGGTATACAGTGAGTTACCATAGCAACTTTATTTGGTTCAAAAGCAGAATCACTCTTTATATATCTAAAAAGGAGAACAGTAAGAACTGCACATTCAACTAACGCGAGGGGGCACTTTTGCAGGACCTGAAAACAGTGAAACGCCTCTCTAATGGTGTTGTGTGCTTTCGCTGGTGAAAGAAGTACTACAAGCCTGGGAGAAGCCTGAAACTGCACTAATGGGGCAGTGCTAGTTGAGAAGGGCTTTGATTAAGTATCCAATTGTGGGGTTATTCATCCAGGGTTCAATTAAATGGGGGCGGGATCCAGACCAGGACCAGGATCCTACATATGTATGTATGTATATATGTACTTAAGGTCACCATCTCCCTACCCTTACCGTCTTCCCCCTCATTCCTGAATAGAACTCTGATGGTGTGTGTCATGCTCTTCTCTGTTCTTCTCTCCTGTGTGTTCAGGAAATTGTCAGTCATCATTGAACAACGCATGAGGTTGTTCCGAAGAGATGAAGTCCTCCAACCAAGAGTCCAACAGACCTCTGTAACAGGTTCAGAGAGATTGCACAAGCACAATAGATTTACAGTGACTGAGACAGGTTCCTGTGGTTCCTGTAGTATTTGTCATAGATCTTACTTTCTTCCCTCTCTCCAATGCATCCCTCATCCCCACGCACAATGCACACACACACACACACACAACACACACATGGATCCACCCCCCCCACACACACAGATGCATGTCCATACCCACCTATACACTACATATTCGCATGCACACACACACACACACACACACACACACACACACACACACACACACACACACACACACACACACACACACGCACACACACATTGTACTCCACCCTGTGCTGAATCTATTCCCTCGCTCACTGTAGTTTGTCCAGGCCACACAGAACAGCTGGACACCATTCAGGACGTTCTCAGCTGTCAAAAGGTCCCCTACAAGCACAGGCTCCGTGTGAAGTTTGTGCGACTCGTTGAACAAAGTTTGGAGGACTGTGTGAAACTGGTGTGCACACACTGCTGGAAAAGGTGTGGTTGCCATGACTACCAATCTCCCCACAGGGCAGCCATTTGTAATCTGAAAATTGAATCATGTAACGATGTGTGTGCAGTTTTTGATAAAACATGACACACAGTTCCAGCTTGTACATAGCATTATATGCATATATAGCATGTATTATAATATAAAGATATGTATTGTGGACCTGACAAAGGCCCTACTGGGACCAAACGAACTTTTTGTTGAAGTGAAGGTATTGTCCCCTGTGTAGTGCACGCACTAGGAGTCACCCTCCTTTGTTATGTACCAGACGTGGTGATGAACCCTGTTTCTTCCATCATCCTTGCTCCTTCTCTACTGGCGTGTGCAGTGATTTCCCCATACGCCAGTCCTTTGCTGATGCCAAGAACAGCCAGGATGAGAACAGTCACGGCGAAGATGACACCTGTCCCAATTGTGCCGAGAGGGGTGAGACCGAAAGTGAGTTTGTGTGCTGCAGTGAGGTGTTGGTGATAGTGAAGGTGATGGTGATGGATGGCGAGAGAGAAGATAAAGGTGATGGTGAGGGTGAGACTGAGGATGCTGATGAGGATGATAGTGAGGATGAGGGTGAGGGTGAGGGTGAGGGTGAAGACTGTGGTGACAGAGTGGTGATGGGGAATCTAATGTTGCCAATCCCCACCTCTCTCTCTGGCTTAGGCCAACTCAAGTTCCTGTATCGAATGAAGTTTGAGGTTGCGGACCACACTGGCAAGATGACGGTTCTACTAGGGGATAAATATGCTGTGTGTTTGTGACAGCTTCCGTACACACATTTGAACTAATCACCTTTAATGAAGAGTGTTTGAGTTGGCTTGCTTTCCTTCCACCTTCAGGACACATTCTTCCCTGGCCTTCCTCCTTCCAACCTCCACCTAAACCTCGCCACTCACAACCAGCTCCTCCAACGCTTGAAACAGCTTTCAGCTGGGGAGGACATTTTTGTTAGACCCAGAGAGGCAGGCAGGGGGAGGCCCTTCATGGAGTGTTGCATCCTTAGCTACTATGTTGGGGGGACAGAGATGGGCAGAGCGTCAGGGAAAGTTGCTTACCAGATCTATGACACTATTCTTGAAGCTGGCAGTGAACAGCAGCTGTAACGCTAGTACGCTGTGCTGTATTCGTCTGTGAACCTGTGAGACCTTTTATTGCATGACCACATGCCCTTGTCCCATTATATATAATTATAGCCCAAGACCAAATGCTTGTAGTACGGGGATATCCCAATGACGTCATCAGCGTTCAAAATGTCTGTCACGGCGTAGCTGGCAGAGTCGTTCTTTGTCGGTGTTTTTCAGTCGTGTAGGAGCATTTTCGGTGCCTCTTTTGGGACTTATTTCA
>OX465049.1:496013-513513 GCA_949841015.1 Aplysina aerophoba | reverse complement strand
AGGGCTAGTATACAGTACGAGGGGCACTGGGTTGAAGCCCAGGGCTAGTATGCAGTACGCACTGGGTTGAAGCCCAGGGCTAGTATGCAGTACGAGGGGCACTGGGTTGAAGCCCAGGGCTAGTATGCAGTACAAAGGGCACTGGGTTGAAGCCCAGGGCTAGTATGCAGTACGAGGGGCACTGGGTTGAAGCCCAATGCTAGTATGCAGTACAAAGGGCACTGGGTTGAAGCCCAGGGCTAGTATGCAGTACAAAGGGCACTGGGTTGAAGCCCAGGGCTAGTATACAGTACGAGGGGCACTGGGTTGAAGCCCAATGCTAGTATGCAGTACGAGGGGCACTGGGTTGAAGCCCAGGGCTAGTATGCAGTACAAAGGGCACTGGGTTGAAGCCCAGGGCTAGTATGCAGTACAAAGGGCACTGGGTTGAAGCCCAGGGCTAGTATGCAGTACAAAGGGCACTGGGTTGAAGCCCAGGGCTAGTATGCAGTACAAAGGGCACTGGGTTGAAGCCCAGGGCTAGTATGCAGTACAAAGGGCACTGGGTTGAAGCCCAGTAGTATGTATATCACATGACTCTTCCTGAGATGCCATGGGGCAATCAGCTGAAGCCCAGGGCACTTATTTGCACTACAATACCGCTAGACACTTAGTTGAAGCCCAGAGCTCTTATCACACATCTGCTGGAGCACCTGCGTGAAGCCCAGGGCACTTATTGCACACACATTCTATATATTATGGAAGCTGTACCTAAGGCATCAGATTGGAGCACCTGCGTGAAGCCCAGGGCACTTATTGCACACACATTCTATATATTATGGAAGCTGTACCTAAGGCATCAGATTGCATGTACTTGGATTGTAGATCTGGTGGACTGGCCATGTCAGTCGAGTGGCACACAAACACACACACACACACAAACACACACAGACACACACACATACACAGACAGACATAAACACACAGACAGACACAAACACACACACAGACACACACACACATACATACACACAGACACAGACACTAAGCGGGAGTAGCCCCTGTATGAACTGAGTTGAGTTACTATTTCTGATGTTGTTCTCGGGTGTCCCTGCTGTCCTCCCTAGGGACCCAGGCCAGCGCTGTTTGTTCCAGAAATGGCGTTTGAGCTACTGGTGAAGAAGCAGATTCGCTTGCTGCTCTCCCCGAGCCTACAGTGTGTGGAGAAGGTGTACGAGGAGATGCAAAAGATCATGCAGTTCTGTGTGCAGCAGGTAAGCATTGGCACACGCAGCGGGTGGGAGGAGTCACACTCAGGGGGTGGGAGGAGTCACACTCAGGAGGTGGAGTCACGCTCAGGGGGTGGGTGGAGTCACACTCAGGGGGTGGAGTCACGCTCAGGGGGTGAGAGGAGTCACACTCAGGGGGTGGGAGGAGTCACACTCAAGGGGTGGGTGGAGTCACACTCAGGGGGTGGGCGGAGTCACACTCAGGCGGTGGGTGGAGTCACACTCAGGGGGTGGGAGGAGTCACGCTCAGGGGGTGGGTGGAGTCACACTCAGGGGGTGGGCGGAGTCACACTCAGGCGGTGGGTGGAGTCACACTCAGGCGGTGGGTGGAGTCACACTCAAGCAGTGGGTGGAGTCACACTCAGAGGGTGGGTGGAGCCAGCACAAACCACTGTGCTCCGAAGACACAGCACATTCTCACGTCTCTTCTTGTTTCAGGTGAAGGAGTTCCAGCGCTTCCCCCTCCTTCGTGAGGAGATCATCAAGGTGGTCTCACAACTGCTCAAGGAACGCCTACCAGTGGCCAATGCAATGGTACATCTGTGGTTCTTCATGCTATAGTCTGTGGGGGGTTTACATACATACGTACGTGTGTGTGTGTGTGTGTGTGTGTGTGTGTGTGTGTGTGTGTGCACGTGTGTGGTGTGGCTAGGGCTGCAGGTGTCCAATGTTGGTTGTGCAGGTTGAGGATTTGATAGCAATCGAGCTGGCCTACATCAACACTAACCATCCTGACTTCATTGGAGGAAAGCACGCAGCGTATGAGGCCATTTTGGCTGCTAAGGTGTGTGTGTGTGTGTGTGTGTGTGTGCGTGTGTGTGTGTGTGTGGTGTGTGTGTGTGTGTGTGCGTGTGCGTGTGTGCGTGTGCGTGTGTGTGTGTGTACGTGTGTACGTGTGTCTGTTGTACTGTATGTTAACGGCCTACTCGTCCCCACTGTCACAGCAACAGCTCATCAGAGACGCAGCCAGCAGGGAGGCTCACAAGACCAAAGACCAGCCAGGAGTGAGAACTACCACTCTACACTGTAATGTACTCTCATCACATGTCTGTGTGTCATCACATGTATGTACATGTGCATGCGCAGTAGCTATCTGCACAGTGTGTGTGTGTGCGAGGGAGAGAGACAGAAAGAAGGGGAGGGGGGAGCGAGAGACAGTGGGTGTGAATGCCCCGCCTACCTACCACACCTTGCAGCCCGTGCAGCCACCTCCTCCAGAGGATGTTGAAGGCGGGAAGGACAAAGTTCAGTCTGTTCCTTCGCAGCCCTCAGCCAGTAACAAGTGGTTTTGGGCATGGTCAGGCCGCCGTCAGAATGCAGAGCGGAAGGGCACTCCAGTTGACAAGCAGGAGACGGTGGGGGAGGGGACAGATGGAGAGGTTGGTACGATAGGGCTCTGTGTTAGGTTCCTGTGTATGGGGAGGTGGGAGGCATGAGAAAGGACCTTCGTATGTGGCCAATACTAGGCTTGAGAAGTTCTTGTTTAATCTTTTAAACTTGCACTCTTAAAAGTTCAAAACATTGGGTCTATATACACGGAGTCTTGTAAGTTATTTCCTGTTGCGGGTTAATTAACTTCCTATCTATTACTGCCTGTTGGTGTACAGCTTGAGGATCCATCACTGATACAGGAAGCACAGGAAATTGACTGTCAGTTAATTGGTAAGTTGCCACACTGTATCCTGCCATCAGCCCTGCACTTATGCACATGCACACAACTGAGGAGTACATGCATGCATGCATTACTGTACATGCGTGGGGCACAGCTGGTACGTCTCAGGAAGTCACCACACAAGAAGCCAGCAGTCAATTGCCAGAATTTTAGATGAAGCTAAAATTGCCAGCAAGTGACTTCAGTGAAAACTACCGGAGGTGACACTTACTTACGTCGCTAGACAAGTTTCTTTGAACCTTGCGTACAAGGAGTGTAGTGCCTTGCATCTGATTGGAAAGATGGCGAATCAGTCGACATCTGTGGTCCTGAGTCAGCACTTATAGGCATGAATGCCTATGTGTGTCAGTTGTGTGTGTACCCTCCTGTGTGTCAGCTGTGTGTGTACCCGTGTGTCAGCTGTGTGTGTACCGGAGTGTCAACTGTGTGTGTACCTGTATGTCAGTTGTGTGTGTACCCTCCTGTGTGTCAGCTGTGTGTGTACCCGTGTGTCAGCTGTGTATGTACCGGAGTGTCAGCTGTGTGTGTACCCTCCCGTGTGTCAGCTGTGTGTGTACCCGTGTGTCAGCTGTGTGTGTACCCGTGTGTCAGCTGTGTGTGTACCCGTGTGTCAGCTGTGTGTGTACCCGTGTGTCAGCTGTGTGTGTACCCGTGTGTCAGCTGTGTGTGTCCGAATGTTTCCTGCATCATCATCTGCTGCCTGGTGCCTGCCTCTTTCTCTGTCCTCTTCAGAGAGCCTGATTGCATCTTACTTTGTGATTGTGAGAAAGACCATACAGGATTGGTCAGTTGGGCACAGGTCACAATGTCTGGTGCACAAATGTACGTGGGTACATACATACACATCTCTCTCTCTCTCTCTCTCTCTGTGTGTGTGTGTGTGTGTGTGTGTGTGTGTGTGTGTGTGTGTGTGTGTGTGTGTGTGTGTGTGTGTGTGTGTGTGTGTGTGTGTGTGTGTGTGTGTGTGTGTGTGTGTGTGTGTGTGTGTGTGTCTGTGTGTGTGTGTGTGTGTGTGTGGTGTGTGTGTGTGTGTGTGTGTGTGTGTGTGTGTGTGTGTGTGTGTGTGGTGTGTGTGTGTGTGTGGTGTGTGTGTGTGTGTGTGTGGTGTGTGTGTCTGTGTGTGTGTCATCTAGTGTTCCTAAGGCGGTAATGCACTGCCTGGTGAATTTTGTAAAGGAGGCCTTGCAAAGTGAACTAGTCAGACAGCTTTATAAGGTCAGTGGGCGGAGTGGATAGGCGGGGCAAAGGTAGTCCTCCTCCTAGAACCCCTCCACTCCACTCCTTCCCCCCCTCCGGCCTCCACAGAGTGAAGTTGTTGACCAAGTGATGATTGAATCTCCCGAGGTGTCTACAACACGCAAGGAGACGGCAGAGATGTTGGAGGTAAGACCTCACACACCACACCAAACCGGAGGCCCCATCTGCTGGGAGAGATGTCTCATCCCACCATGGTACAATAGTACAGTAGTCTCAGGGTTTTATAGCCCCGTTCACACATTGCCCACTGCAATAACATGTAGTACTACTGGAACTGTGGGGAGTCTCATGTGCTAATTGCCGTTGGAACTCCGGTGAGGTTCTGCAGTTCCAAGTACTTTAAATGTTGTGAGTGACTGCAGTGTGCAGTGAGCGAACGGGACAAGAAACCGTGAAGCAACTGTGTTCACTGTATGCCTGTTCCCTGTGCAGGCCCTGCGCCAAGCAGCGGATGTTCTGAATGAGATCAGAGACTTAGGGACTGAAGACTTCTTCTGAATTGTGATTATGTACATCACTAGTAATAGAAACACCATACTAACACTGTATAGTAAGTAACTGACTCAGGTCTCTTGTACATGAAAGTTATTATTTCTACTACATTGTGTGCAGTATAAGAGAAGCAGGACTTTAATATTATAATATATACATATTATATTATAATGCATACATCATATATATGAATGCATACATGTTATATTATATAATACATAGATATTATATTATAATACATGCATATTGTATCATAATACATACAGCACAGTATATATACTGTATATAATTATATACATTCATGCATACAATTCTATATATTAATTTTCACTGGGTAAATATATTAACTTTGCTCTGTGTGAGCAAACAGACGTGCAAATTAATCAGTGGATATACACAGTACAGTGCCCGGCCAGCAACTGTGAATTAAATTAATTACAAAACGCTGTATTTAATGAAGGAATGATGTTTACAGGCAAGTCCTCCTCCTACACATAGGTGGATGCTACACTTTCGGCCCCCATGCTGTCTGTGTCTCCAATGTCAGTTAGACCACGAATGAAATCTCTACGCCTCTGATCCTCAGGTGTGTCCTGGGAGAACCCCTGGTTTAACCAGTGGTGTTGAACACCGCTGTACTTTGCTTGCAGGAGATTGTTGTGTGAGCTTTTGTGTGAGCTTTGTGTCTGAAACGTTGAACGTGATTGGACAGTGCTCTGAGACATGATGCTGCCGCCATAGGTAGGTTCCCCAGGTGGTCCGAATTCCAAATGCGTATCCAATCCGGTAATGGAGTCTGAAAGAACATGGCCACTTTGAGACAGATTATTAACAAATGGAGAGTTTCTTCCACTATTTGACTGATTCTGCCCGTAACTTCTGCAAATATGTCAGATAGAGAAAAGAGATAGAGGGTACAATTATAGCAAACACTGCAAATGTATGGTGAGGTTCATTTAGTATGGAAACATGGTCTAAGGAACTCACAATGTATACATGGGCCTGTGTCTGACACTAATCATTGAACCAACACTGCTTTCTCTCTCTGATGACACTGCAAAAACAGGCAAGACTGGCAGTAAACAACAACAACAACAACAAAACAAACAAGTCAGTTCAAACAGGACTCGATCGTGCAGTCGGGTGTGCGCTAGTCAGTTCAGCGCTAGGCAGCACGTGTCCCACCATATACAGCAACGTGGCAGACATGTGTAACCCCCCCACAGTATATAGCTATATACATTACATACAAGGTATATATACTAGTATACATTAGCATAGACACATCATGCACCTATAGTCCCAGGTCACTCTTATCAATCAAATGCTCAGCAAGGCTCAGCTCAGCAAGGCAGACACAGTGCATGGTGCTGCCAAACTGAATGATCGATCAAAATGAGCTGCTTTTCTTCCCAAAACATGCAGCGATGGTGTGCTGAAGGATTGTGTTATCTGCCGCACCCACTCATGTCCTGCCACACCCACTCATGTCTTGCCACACCCACTCATGTCTTGCCACACCCACTCATGTCTTACCACACCCACTCATGTCCTGCCACACCCACTCATGTCTTGCCACACCCACTCATGTCCTACCACACCCACTCATGTCCTGCCACACCCACTCATGTCTTACCACACCCACTCATGTCCTGCCACACCCACTCATGTCCTGCCACACCCACTCATGTCTTACCACACCCACTCATGTCCTGCCACACCCACTCATGTCCTGCCACACCCACTCATGTCTTTCCACACCCACTCATGTCTTGCCACACCCACTCGTCCTGCCACACCCACTCATGTCTTACCACACCCACTCATGTCCTGCCACACCCACTCATGTCTTACCACACCCACTTGTGTACGTTCCCTTTTTTAAGCGCACGCAGCACTTGGTGCAGAGAACAGTGATGAATATGAAGGGGAGCACCACGAGGATGAGGCCTACAACAGCCACCACCACTATGAACCAAATAGTCTTGTAGAACGGCTCAGCGGTGGTGGGATCAGGAAGGGCAACTGTGGAGGAAGGTAAGAAGGGTGGGCACAGGAAGAGGAAATATTAATGTGAATGCAAGAGTGGTCATCAAGGCATTAGTCTGCTCAAGAGACCACTGATTCTCTTCAAGCATTCAACAAAAGATGAGATGTGTTAAGTGCGGTCTACGCAACTGGCCCTCTGGCCTCAACTGTAGTCATCACTTAACATTATAGTTAACATGCTACATATATCGGCATGGAATACCTTGTGTGAACTAATTTTACAAGATTTTTATGAAGTACAATTAACAATATTAGCAAATAAAGGATAGCTACGTGCTGCAGATTGTGGTATATGAAGGGTCTCACCCTCAGACTGGTCCCGCCCCCAGGAGCACCCAAGAGAGTTGCAGGCCACAACTCGAAATTGACTGAACCCAGTGTCAAACACATTGGGAATCGAATGCGTGGTGACGGAGGATGACAAGTTGGCAACGCTGCTCCACCCTGTATCTAGGGAGGAGGGGAGTGGAGGGGAGGGGAGTGGAGGGGAGGGGAGTGGAGGGGAGGGGAGGGGAGGGGAGGGGAGGGGAGGGGAGGGGAGGAAGAATTGTTACATTTCGTACAGCCATGGGACATGTAGAAAAACCATCATCATCTCAGAATTTTTTACAGTGTGACTGTGTCACAGTCACAATCACAAATTGTCACAGTGACACAGTCAAGAAGAAATTCTCGTCACACTGACACAAAACAATGACACACTGATAATTATAATGGCACAACAAAAGTGACAGACTGTCACAGTGGCATACAATCTGTCACAATGACACCATGACACAGTGATACAAATCATTAATGACACACACCATCACCACACACACAATACATGCACGAGACAGCCTTTCAATCATCCACCATCTGCAGGTGAGCTCAACCAGACAACCATTACAGCATACCTTGTGAATAGGCTTCCACAACAAGTCTGACTATTGGGCTGCCACCATCACTGGGAAGTTCCCACACCAAAACCAAAGTTGAATCCAGTCCAACAGTGGGTGTGACAGTCAGTATGGGACTGGGAGGTCCTGTAAACGGATTGACAAGGACATCCACTCACTACACACACTCAGTCGAAGAAGCATGTCTTAGAGTGACGACTGGCTATACTCTCAACTGTGGGGTGTAAGTTACAATGAAAAATGTTGTAGAATCAAAATATTACTTCATTCTTGCACGAAGTGAAACAACCTTAAGTACATATATGGTAAAATTGTTACCATCTTGATTGCAGGACATTTCAGCATTGACGCTGTTTGTCAATTATTGTGTACAAAATGCTTACACAATATACTGTATTTTGTCTGAAGGATACACAGTTCTCTGGTACGTGCCAGCTTGAAGGTGGGTGGAAATCCTGCCATGATGTCTTCCACCTCCAAGCTGGTATCTGAGAGCTGTGTATCCTACATGCTTCGGTCAGCTGAGAAGCCCACACTTCATTTTTGCATGCAGTTTACTAAGGCCTACAACCAATCAATTCTGCTATACTTATGTTCAGTTTGGCTTTGCGCTATGATGTTTCACGTCTGCCCTGTGTCACTGTACCTGGAGGAAGTGACCCCACCCTTCCCAACGCTGGTGGACCAAGATTGCTGAAAGAGCTGTAATTGACTTGGATGATGAAGGCATATCTTCTGCCCCAATCCAGCTCGGGTACCACGACCCAAGTGACATCCGCAGGAACGGTGAACTCTTGAAGAACGTCATCTGAAGTCTCGCTTAACAGGAACGTCACCACGTATGCCAACACACGTACGGCACTGGAGAACTCCTCGGGAATTGTGGGCGGGTCCCAGGTGACATTTACAACTCCCCCTCTGCTGCTTGAGACATTGCTTATTAGTTCAGCCAAGATATTTGTCAGCTTCTCAGGATCGAATGCATCTGCATAAAATTACATACACAAAATTTATAACAGATAACAAAGAAGCCTGGTATAATTAACATTGCCAATCATTCCATTCTATACAGTGACTGGAAAGTGACTAGTCCTCTCAACAAGCTCTAGACTCTGAATGCCTAAATGCACCAACAGTCATTTCACACTTCATTATACCATTAAAATTTAAAATGAGTATGCTATGAGGTTGTCTGTCGTGTGGCCACTTGTAATGTATACGTACATACATACATTCTCCAATGGTTGACTCCAAATTTCAAATTCAATGAGGTCATGTGACAGACAGTGGGCTTGCAGCTGTGTGTGCCAAAGGTTCACTGCAAGCAGTACATTTAGTGTGCGTCCCATGCACACCTGTGGAGACAGTCACTCCATCACTGTAGCTGCCGGCTCCAGCAGAAGTGTGCGCTCGAACCCGAAGGGTGTAGAAGGAGTTGAGATTAAGCTTCCGTATCAGAAGACTGCTCACACTGGATCCCACTTCTTGTTCAACTGTGGTTCTTACCCCATTCAAGCCATATGACACAGTGTAGGATGTGATAACTCCGTTTCTTCCACGGCCATCCCGGCCTCGGATGGGAGGTGGCTGGAGAGTGGGAAAGAAAGTGAGCAATCATGGTGTTAGTGGATGTTTTATGGTGTACATGCAGTTGCTTCAGGGTTCCTCCCTCGACTGTACACTGCAACTGCTCACAGTGTTACAGTACTGAAATGGCAGTGTCACATGACCAATGGCATAGCATGTGGGACGTCCCCATTCCAATTGGGACAATTGTGCAGTTGGAACTGGAAACCCAAAACAACTACAACAATTTATACAGTACCTTGCAATGTAATTACTAATACTGTGCCATATAAAGTCTATCTGACTACCAATTTCACTAGAAACTCTTCTCCTAGAGAACATTGTTCTCTTGCTGGTGCTTCAAGAGTGGTACCACCTTCACCTGATCTCACAGAGCAAAGTTAGTGCCATCCCCTTGAGCAGTCAGCCATCGCTCTTCAGCTGACACACCCACAAACATTCTCTGTTGCAGCTAAGACAACATCAGTCTGGCTTACCTGCCAGGATATGTTCACGCTTCCAACCTCGCCAGACTTGGTGGCATCAACACTTTGAGGTGGAGCATCAGGAACTGAATAGATGGAGATGGGAGTGGGAAGTGGGAGGTGGGAGAGCCACAATGCGTACAGGCAAAGTTGAGAGTCTGTATGACTAATACAATGATACATACAGCTGGTATGTATGTCTATGTATACACAGACATGGCAATGCAACTATTCCAAGAATTTCAGAGACAAGACCAGACCAGACATACTAAACTGCCCTAGTTGACCCGTACATTTGTGTCTCCTGTCAACTCACCATCCTCGTTGGTGGTGTGTGTCTCTGAAGGCTCACTGGGTTGTCCTTGTCCAATTGAGTTGTCAGCCATCACTCGAAATTGGTAACTGGTGTAAGGATACAGTCTAGTGACCTCATATGATGTCATTGGTGTTGGAAGATCCGATTGGTTCCACTGCTGCCAAGTGGAGTTAAAGCCTGTCATCTCTACGTTTCCAAATGGTGATATCACCCTTACTTCTATGATATATCCCACAATATCACGCCCGCCATCTTCCAAAGGAGAATTCCACGAGAGACGAAGCGATCGAGTATCAATATTACTGACAGTGACACTGGCTGGTTGTCCAGGCGTAGTGGCAACCACCACAGTTGACTCTCCAACTTTCTGACGGACACTGTCGGCCATTTTTCCTGGCAGAGTTATGAGGCCGTAACAGGTATACAGACCACTGTCAGTCCTCACAGCATTTGTGATGGTCAGGTCCCCACTTCCATCTGTTAGCACAAATCTGGAACCAACACTGGTGGTGTCCACAACTGCATCATTCATGGTCCACTCATAGGTCACACTCTGAGTGCTTTCCTTTCTCAATTTACAAGGCAAAGTGGGACTGGACTCCAACTCCACTTGTTTGGAAATCGGTGGAGCACGTTCAACTATCAAAGGATCTGAAGAGATAAACAAATTAGTAATATTTGGAAAACCGCTTACAAGGTGGTGGTAGTCCTATCTATTGTCCACAACATACTCATGCTCACCGATTATCTCCACAAGTACGGCAGGGCTCCGTGCTGTCCCAGCTGTACTGAATGCCTCGCACACATATGGTCCAGAGTCTGAAGTGACTGACGAGGTCAAGGTCAGGTCCCCCCCGTTGAGGGAGAAGCGAGCTACATGTGTTGGGGAGAAGGAGAAGGATGGGGAGCTAGGAGCTTGCTATCCACAGATTGCCGGTAGAGGATCAGTGCCTGTTATGTGGTCTCTCTCTCACATGGCACATGGATGTACAGCATGCACTGTGCATACAAACACATACCGGTAGGCACACACACATACATATTATAATTATATATAATATGTATGTATGTCTATATATATAATACTATTATATAGATAGTGCTACATGGGACAATCTGCCTGGTGTGCATGGCGCGTTGTGCATTTGAATAAATAATACTGAATGTGAGAATAAATATGAATGTGAATATGAATACAAATAAAATACAAACACAATAGATGCACAACGGACACACTTACGCATACACAAACTGAGACTAAAAGGAGGACCACCCAGTTGATAAACAATGCCATTAGTGATGTGAAGCTAACACGATACCATCCAGCTTGCTGCGTCATGTGCCCCTCCCCTTTCCCTCCTCCTCCCCCTCCCCTCCCCCTCCCCTCTCCTCCCTGTTTCCCTCAGGTGTTTGAGATGGTGCAAGAGACGTGGCTGAAAGAGGACTGGTTCTCTGCCGCATCGAGCATGCGTATAGGGGTATGCAGGTGGAAGGTCTGCTGTTCTACTCACCGCCTGTGACGACAGCTTGGTCCTTGAACCACCTGTAGGAGGGCACTGGGGAACCAGCAGCTGTGCACCTGAGCTCTACGGTGTCTCCCACAAATGTCACAACGTCTGTGTCGGTCACATTGGTGATGACTGGTCCACTCACTACATGTGTGTGTGTGTGTTGTGTGTGTGTGTGTGTGTGTGTGTGTGTGTGTGTGTGTGTGTGTGTGTGTGTGTGTGTGTGTGTGTGTGTGTGTGTGTGTGTGTGTGTGTGTGTGTGTGTGTGTGTGTGTGTGTGTGTGTGTGTGTGTGTGTGTGTGTGTATTTATGTTGGAACATATAGCAATAATACAATACATACAATAATAATACAAACTCCTCCTGTATGAACTACATAAATTGTACATGTACAGTACTCTATTACACAGTGTAGTACCAAGTGTAGAGATTATAGTAGTACCATGCACAGTAATACTATATTAATACCCACCTTGTACATTCAGCACTCCTGCTGACATGGCCCCCCCGGCAAGGCTATGTTGTGCAACACACTGGTACACTCCCGAATCACTGGATTGGTCAATGTCATTAATCTGTAGTTGGTTGCTGATAACAACAAAATGGCCGTCACTTTCAATGGGCTCTCCGTCGTGCAGCCAGTTCCACTGCAAAGGGGCGGATCCACTGGCCTCACATGACAGGGTTTTACTCGCCTCAGCCAGGGCTGTTTGATTGCCGGGACCCGCGGTAATTGAGGGTGGAACTACAAAGGGGGCAGAGGAGATGAGCAGGTGCATATGCTTCTCCACTAGGGCATCGGTAGAGGCTTGACACACACACACACACACACACACACACCTCCTGCATCTCTGCATTGACTCTCACATACTGTACACTGAAGCACATATTAATAGACTTGAGTGGAAATTAATCCATGATGGTGTACAAAATTTGTAGTAATACGTAGATCAAAGCATGCAAGATCAGCCTTGTCACATGTCTTCTCGGCATGGTCCCTTATGTTGCATGTGATCTTACAGCTGTGCATAGGGATGAGTCTCTACCAAGGGTGAATAACCCGTGTTAGCCACATCCGACAGTCAGTGTGCGTGGGATGTGGGGGGCACAGCGCAGTCGCACATTTGCAGATTTTGGCAATCTTAAACTTAAAATCTGCAGTCATAGCCTTAGAAACAGATTCTGTCGTCTATCAGTATCTGACATGACTGGCAACAGTTTTGGGAGTGACAACATGCGCATCTTCTGTACACGTCCAAGCGAAGGGATGTGCCAAGCCCTCATTGGCTGGGAACAATTGTACATTGCAGCTGTCAAAGCAAACAGCTTCAACCTGAATGAAGTGAGCTACCATAACCCATTTGTCAACTCCATCCTTAGGGAACTGAAGTGATGCTGAGCTTACACGTAGCAACAACATCACTTTAGTTCTTTGTATACCGTAGCAAGAGCCTCTACGACATCATCCATCCTCAGGCTCACCTAGAACAAGAAGCTCCTCGGTGGTGGAGTTGACTGCTGTGTCATCGAACCCCAGCTGCTCTGCCTGGCACCAGTACATCCCAGCATCCTCCTCACCCACATTGCTTACACTCAACAACCTACTCCCCTGCTCAAGGGTGACTCGAGGCTGGTTGCCCGGAGACAACAGGCTGCCATCTTTGTACCATGTGATGCTGGATACAGGGCTGACCAATGGGAGGAGAGGGAGAAACATATAAGGAAGCTAGGTACAGGGCTGACCAATGGGAGGAGAGGGAGAAACACATTAGGAAGCTAGGTACAGGGCTGACCAATGGGAGGAGAGGGAGAAACATATAAGGAAGCTAGGTACAGGGCTGACCAATGGGAAGAGAGGGAGAAACATATAAGGAAGCTAGGTACAGGGCTGACCAATGGGAGGAGAGGGAGAAACATATAAGGAAGCTAGGTACAGGGCTGACCAATGGGAGGAGAGGGAGAAACACATAAGGAAGCTAGGTACAGGGCTGACCAATGGGAGGAGAGGGAGAAACATATAAGGAAGGTAGGTATGCACGAGTAATGATAGAATTTAGGTTCACTAGCTACCACATCTGGGGAAAGTGTAAAGGGAGAGGACACTTTGAGTGCAAGCTGGTTGCTTGCTTTGTTTGTATGTTTGCAGTTGAAGAGGAGCTTTTTGGAGTCATAATGTCTGCTTACTGCACAAATCTACCAAGTGATTCATTCACACTCAATCATCCCCTTCCCAAACTACCTAATGAAGTTACAATATATACAGCACAGGAGGTGTATACACATATGCAGACTTGTCAATGCTGCAACAATGAGTGGTGAGATAATTCATTGCTGCAGTTGTTGCACTTTAGGAATACTGTATTTCTTCTATACAATTCGCAGACTTAAGAAAAAGTAAGGAATGCTTTCATGTATACAGTGTTAATAACATGTATGTTAAGACCAAGACAGGAAATTCCACTCCAAATTCTAATTCCAATGGAGATCAGTGCAGTGCGGCAAGAGCCTACAGCATACGCTGCCATTTACACACTTAATTGCAGGCCCTCGCTTCCAGTGATGTTAACACAATACTAGAGATCCATTTCTACCTATGTATGAGGGATTGGTAGCGTTATAATTGAATCATATAGTAAATTCAAACTTCAAGTGATCCTGGATGTTACTACCTCATTTGTCCCCATCAGCGCTTAACTGAACGCCAGGTGTGAGGAGAAACAATGGATAAGGAGGCTAGTGGTGGCTCACCCCCCAGTTGTGAAGCACTGGAAACGTGCTGATCCTCCTATCAACACTCTCTGAATGCCCTCTGGCTGGACCTCAAACTGCTGGGCCTCATAACTATTTCTTTGCTCTGTCAGACAAAGGAAAATGAACAGTAGCCTATGCACAGCCACTCACTGCAACAGTGATGTTAGTTACAACGTTAGTTACCCTGGTTGTATTCCAGAAGCACAGATGTGCCGCTCGTTACTGTCATCATGGAGACAGGATTGGTTGCTTGACAGTGGTAAAACCTCCCTGTGTCTTCTGCTTGCACCCCGCTGATGACAAGGTCACCATCAAGGGTGATAGCAACTCTGCCTTCAGCTGTAGGAGTGACGACACTGCTGTCTCTCAGCCATGAGATGGCAGATGGTGGGGTGCTGTCTGGTGGGGGACAACGCAGCACAACTTGGTCAAACACTCGGACATTTATTGTTCCAGAGGTAGCGCCCTGGATGGAAGCGATATCTGTGCATTCAAATAAGAGAATAAGGATTTAAAACTCCCCCTCCAAGCAGTACTAAAAGTGAATACTGCACAGTCACACACTGTCTACAAAATGGGCCACAAACAAGGATGAAAATTCTCTTTCAATACACCTCACGCACCTGCCAGAGCAAGGGTCGCCGAGAGTGATCGCACCATGCCAAGGTCTGCAAACTCCGCCACACACCAATATTGGCCCTCATCGCTGCTGGTTTGAAAATTGATGTGCAAAGTTGACATTTGAGCGGCATTTGATATAGCATACTTGGATTGGACAAAAGTTACTTCGTTATTGTCATGATACCATCTGAACGTCATCGGCAGTAGGGAAGACTGGATCGTGCAGGATAGAGTCACTTGCTGTCCGATCACCACGACTTGTGACAAAGGGTGACTGCTGAATGTGATCTCAAAGTCTGATTGTGAGGCTACTCCTGCAGTGAGGACAAGGAAGTGAGCACAGAACTGCTCAGGAGCTGTTAGTGTATGTATGCACACGCATTGGGAGGGACTTCGGCACATGCACCAACCTGGCCAAAGTGCGATGAGTAAGCTGTATGCAATACACACACACACACACACACACACACACACACACACACACACACACACACACACACACACACACACACACACACACACACACACACACACACACACACACACACACACACACACACACACACACACACACACACACACACACACACACACACACACACACACACACACACACACACACACACACACACACACACACACACACACACACACACACACACACACACACACACACACACACACACACACACACACACACACACACACACACACACACACACACACACATACACACACACACACACGTGCCTTAAATGCACACATGGTTGTATATGTATGTACGATATGTGGTTTGTACTTCAGACACATCATATGAACAGTATAGGGACCACCAAGGGCAAAGCTGTGTTTAAATGAAAACACTTGACATAAGTACATTGCGCTGTGCATACAAATTGAGACTGGTCACATGGATGATCTCTCTACTGTTGCTACACAAGGAATGAGGTTAACTGCTACATCACCAATCTTGTTCACAGCTTGCAGTCCTTTGTGACATCACATCATGACACTACACACCCATCGACCCTTTTAGACTGTAAGGCCCTAGTTCTTGCCCCCTCGACAAATTGTGTGGCTAGCTGAAGCAGTGAAGTCACTGACCTCTGCACCAGCAACAGAATAGCACACCCCGACGAACCCTGTACACCCGATCCTCCCACTCTCCTTCGTCCAGCCCACGCCCCTAAGCCCGTATCAAGGAGTCGAGCGATCACGTTAAACTATGTCGCTCAAACTACCGAAATCGCAGGAGCGCAGAGCACACCGGCGAATTGGTGTTCCATACGCACGAACGAAGTAGTCTAAGGCGACCCGCGGTACATGTGAAAAGAGAAGAAGGTCTGAAGACCACCTCGTTTAAGTTGTAGATACAAACTCGGGTTTATACACAGTTTGAAGCTAGTTAAAGGATCCTACCTGTTAACAGGACCATGAGGAGGAGGAGACAGACGAAGGAGGTCCGCTGCAGACCAAGTCGTGTCCTTGTTGCCATCCTTTAAGTGAAGAGAGAAAGACAGGCGGTTCTCACCCACTATTTCCCAGTGATCGGGCATCCAGGGGGGTTGGGCAGGGGGCGTGGTCGCTTGCATTCCATTCGCAGCAGGACACAGGAGACGGCCGCAAGAATGCGACGGAGATAGCGTACTCTCCACTCCGTGCCTCTTCGCTCCACTCACTGTCAGTTCGCAGATCGAGTATTCAGAGTGCCTTCTGCAGCTACGGCAATCGTTGACGACTGTCCCCTCGGAGCGAGTCCCCTGGAGTTCTAGCTTCTTAAGTAGCATTGGATCCGCACTGCGCTGTCCGCGCGCCCCCGCTGTCAATGGCGCCGTACAAGGTCGTGAAACAGGGCTACCTGCAGTTGGCTCCCCTGGCCGGCAAGAAACTTCAGCAGCAGCGAAAGGTAGGAGTTCCTAAGCTTGTCTTGCTTGTTCGGTGGCCGTGCTTTTAGCGTATCTCATTGTTCCATCACAGTGTACAGCGTGGTATGTGTGTAGTTCAATTCAATAGCTACAGGTACCGTACATTTATCTTAGATACGTCGTAGTGTAGTGCCCTGCCCAGCTCTCTAGCTAGCTCTCCTAGCGGTCGTGAAACAACTTCTTCTCAATGCGCGCCTTATGTAAGGGTTCTGTCAAATGAACACTGCAAAAGAGAGAGTTGCACACAGGGGCACCTGTAGAGCTTGCCCCCCCCCCCCCAGTGTAGGACATGCTGGACAGGACTCAGGTGGTCAGCATGTGCCAAAGTGCGCTGCAGCATTGCAGTTAACCCGTCTGTGGTGCTGACAATTAACAAGTATGTTGGATCACATCTGTGTACCAGCAGCACTAGATCGCAATATATTGATGATGGCTGCACAGTGGCTATATGTGACTCACAAATTTACATTAGTAAATAACGGGAAAGGAAACTTTACACGACTTTCTTATCTGATTTACGTCCATGTGCAACTTAAGAAGACAGAGGTTACTCTATAGTTTGGTAATCGATCGTCAGTGTCATCATGACCATATTTGACACATGATGATCCTGTTCAGTAGTGGGGCTGTGGAGGATGCTACAGCCCTCTCTACTGACAACGATGTCTTGTTGCAACACCTAATGCATGGG
>OX465049.1:441013-491013 GCA_949841015.1 Aplysina aerophoba | reverse complement strand
CAGAAGCAGCAACAGAAGAAGGAAAGCGAAGGCAAGCAGGAGTCTAGTACTAGGGAGAATGGACGCAGAGCCCCGCCAGTGAAGGACGTCGACGTGGAGGAGCATCCAGCTGCAGGGAAGAACAGCTATGAACCGGTTGTGGACAAGGAAATGACCAAAGTTTCCATCAACGAGATAAAGAAGCGGCTGTTTGGTGACAGGAGCAACCTGGTGACCTCCCCAATCTCCCATTCGAAGCCCACCATTCAGGCACAGTCACCCGTGGCAGACACTCCGGTAAGACCACCGGAGCCATCCAAGACTCGCCTGCAGAGTGAGGATAGTGAAGTGGACGAGCCACACACACCCATTCCGTACACCAGGGAGGTACCCACCCCATCCATTGCACGGAACCCCAACTATGGAGAGCAGTCCCAAAACCGAGGGCGAGGAAACCCTAGAAGTGATTTACGACCCCAGTCAGCTATTCTGGGTCAGTCCTGGCAGAATGGATATGCCCCGCGGGCATCGAGAGACCACACCCCCCCACAGCCTTATGACAGGAATGCATGGGTGTCGTCCTCGCAGTCTATAAATGATTTCCGATTTCACGACGTGACACACCTGCACCGTGGAATACGGCCAATTCCACGCCTGCAGCAGGACCACAGGGCCACTAGCTCATCAGTGCTGCAACGAATGTCACAGCTCAAAGGGCGTATCACCAGCTTGGACTCCAATTTCGTTGCCACCAACCTGCCGCAGAAGGTGGGCAGATACAGAGGCAGTTCTCCGCGCACTGAAAGCCAGGCTCGCTACTCTCCCAAGGCCTCTCCCCCAGGAGAGGAGACCAGCAGGGCTCCCAAGCAAATGTGGCCCTACATCCGTGGAAGTGGTCAAAATAGGAGGCCGAACACTCGCTCACAATCGCAGCCAGCCGAGAGAGACACCCCCAGTAGAATGGCGTTGAGTGTCTTTGACACCATGGTGGAGTGGGATGAAAAATCCAACACAACTATACTGCGATCCACATGTTAACACACACGCACACACACACACACACACACACACACACACACTGCTGTACCCGAGCCCTCCGCTCACACTGAGTTATACATACAATCGAACACCAACACTCTGACCATGCCCTGTATGTACAATGTAGCCAAACATTTATACATGTACCTCTTATATATATATGACATTGTAAATACAGGAGGTATGACGGTGCAATATGACCCATAATTTTAGCATCACATCCTTGTTCATGTGTGCCCACCTCTCATATTATTTTTATTCCCACTGTATAGACAGTTCATCTCATAGTTCACTGTCAATTATCACATCATTACATTACAATATGCGGCAATTACAACCCAATCAATGCAGCTGAATCAATGTATTCATTTACGTTTGTTGCAGAGACTAACAAGATTGTATTATTATTAATGGATATTGATAATTCTCTATCAACATCATAAAATGCCTATAGCATGCTACATGCATACATACAGAATTAGCTAGAAAGACAATTGTCATTCACCATCTGCAGGTTTCTTCGTATTAGCTTTATTTGGGTTGAATTTCAATGAGGCTGAGTTGATGCAGTACCGCAGTCCGGTTGGAGTGGGACCGTCATCAAAGACATGGCCTAGATGGGCACCACACTATATATATAAGGGGGGAGAATGGGTTTCCACACTGAGTTCAATACAGGGATTGAGAATGGGTCTTACAGTGAAGTGATTCACTGTCACTTTCAAATAGTTTCTGTCAAGTGTTACGTAGCTACATAAATTACATACATCACCATATATCAGTGGGCAGTTGTGCAATATGCAGTGTTGATTGCACCATATGCAGTACTATTGTGCAATACACATGCCATATTATGATACTTCGACAAGTTGTGGGGAATTATGGTTTGCTCAGAGTTAATATGATGTGCTTAAGTTGATGTACGTATACACAACAAGTGTGTGATGTGAGAGAAGCTCATGACACGGCTTCAAATGAACTTCCTCATCACACACTGGTGGTAAAGAGATCAGCTTAAACATACATATATGATATTTACTCTAACTATTTCAAAGATTGTCACATGTGGATGTGAATGCTTCCAGGTAGAAAGAATTCAAAAGGTAGTCCAAAGTAGCCATTTTTCTCACCGAACCCCAAACACCTGGTGCAAACTATAGGTGACAAATGCATTGAGCTAATACAGCACAGTACACATTCAACCACTCTCTGAAGGGTATTCCCCTAACCTTTGTGCAGACAGCTTCTATCCGTCTCATGCCAAGCGACTCATCTACCACCTTGGTCACACTCCCCTTCGCCATGACATCAGAGAAGGAAGGCCACCCTATTCAAGTGGAAGGAGAGGAAGGGATGAGAAGATGGAAGGAAGGGATGAGAAGATGGAAGAAAGGGAAGGTGAAGACAGAGGAAGAAGATGAGCAGGGCAGAGGGAGTACGGCAGCATTTCACAGTGAGAGAGAACCCATGGTCAGGGTTGTGGAGACAAACGCACACATATAGTGACAATTACACAGGTGGCGTATTCTGGGCGGAGTTGAGGCACTCACCACTGCCAGACTCAAACTTTTTGTCAGTTTTGAAGAGCTCAGTTCCGCACACTACACATGTGAACACGCCATCTTCACTCACTTTTACATACTTGCCCGTCCAGGCCCTAAACGTGGGGAAGAAAACATCAGAACTATCTTCAAGAGTGCCACCACTTGCAAGTGCACACCTTCCTCCTCTGCTAGATATAGAATATATCACTTTACAGAAAACAGCTCCTATGCTACATGTACACTATCCATGCTATGGTGTCTACCATTCAAGCACACAGGCAACTTTGACTTCAGTCAGGTTGATACAAGGGGTAACCCCATAAAAAGGGGACATCCCTTACACAAGGGTTACCCTGTACCTCTCTGTGCCTCTCTCCTGAGTCACGTGATACTCCTGGTCTGACAACCTTTGCCTCAATTCATCTTCACTGAACTTGACCTGGACAGACACACAGTATCAGGCAGACACGCACCACAAGCACACACACACACACAGACACGCACACAGACGCACACAGACCTGTGGCTTAGGGTGTTCCACTGTCGCTGCAGAGCGAAGAAGTGAGGACAACCTGGTGCACTCCAGTACACAATACAAAGCACGCGTACATGCACCTTCGCTCTACCCTCTTCCCTCCCATTGGCACATGAACAACACGTGCTACGTGTGGCCAGTGTCTATGATATTATTAATCCATGGTGTAGCACGTCTCCAAAGAAGCATGTGCGCCAAGTGCGCGCATATTTGTGCCCCGCACCTCCGTCCATGAGACCGCCGGACCGATTGCCCATTGCCAACGTCCTGCTTGGATACACAACAGACGCGTTGGGAACGCCACCTACGCGTACACAACACGATGTGATTCAGTCAAGTTGTTCCGAAGGCAGAACCACGTTATAGCGAACTCACCTGCAAAGGGGAACGCTGCTACTGCGAGGATGGCGGCTCCCAGTGGACTGTACGCTCGACGGGTAGAGGACGCTACCGTTCTTCCTGCCAAGAACGTTACAAACAGAAACCTGCACCAGGTCATTATAGCCCCACGGGCGTTTATCACGTGCAGAGTGCGGCTATATTTACAAACGGTATTGGCAGTGGGCACATATAAGGGAGAGCCAGGGGGTGCCAAATTTTACCGTAGGATCATTTGACTAACCATCCGGCTAACCCATTATCTACTCATCTTGCCACGATGTTTGTGCATCCGCTGAAATCTGCATTGCTCGTGGCCAAGTCAGCCAAACACGTGAAGTGTGACGAATCAGCTGCAAAGAAGACAGCAGAGCTGGTAAGTAAGATGTGTGTTTCATCAAGGAGGCTGAGCTTGTGACATGTACTTTGGTAAGGCACCATGTATATACGGTGGATCCAGTATGAATCTCATTACACAGCGTGGTCGAGAGTATAGATTTTTCATTTGCAAATTTGTTTTTTCTTAGCCCCCTGTATACGTACATGTGGCAATTGGAGTGTACTTTATGTGTGCATGTGTTGCATGACCACCCTGCTTGTATGGTATATCTTCCCCCGGTAGTTGTTCTCTGTCCTCCAAAGAGATGGCTGTCTGGTGAAGAAAGGCGAAGGTGCCAACGAACTAGAACCCCAGGGACTGACAGACATAGAACAACTACACAGGTGAGTACTCTGTGAGCGGTGTCTATACCAGTGCAGACATGTGCATGTGCACTTGGGTGCGTGTGAGAGACGTCTAGCTGTGTCCTTCCTTCAGTTGGAATCTGCACAACCTTTACTGTGTGTAAAAAGTGTTTCATTTTGTCCAAAATGAACTCTCGGTGCTTAAAAGACAATTTTACCAAAGTTTTACAGATGGTAACGCTTTCTTCTAGATGCTCTACACTCCAATACTCCTGTTTCTCGGTGAAATTAGAAAGGTCTTTGTCTTCTAGATGTTTAACAAACCCAAACGCCTTTGGTAGGCATCATATGTATCATATGCGAATAAACACTAGCTGAACTGGTGTGCTAAAGTTAATTGAACAACCAATGGTGACAAAACAGTGTAATTAATTGTCTAAAGCAAGTTGTTTGCCACATGCTCTGCTGAGTTTCACAACTTGACTTCTGTCCTTTCTCTGATCTCCTCCACCTGCTCACGTCACTTCTGCTTCTGGTTGTCATTCTTCAGGGTCTTCTTGCTTGACACCCTCAACTTCTGCTTCTGGCCTGACCCCGGCCAGCCAGCGTTTGGTGTGACACTGAGAGGCAAGCTGTGGACTGGCTACCGAGGACTCTGTGCTGCCATCACACG
Organism: Aplysina aerophoba; assembly: GCA_949841015.1. NCBI lineage: Eukaryota > Metazoa > Porifera > Demospongiae > Verongiida > Aplysinidae > Aplysina > Aplysina aerophoba. The sequence goes on along the minus strand of OX465049.1, from coordinate 486,182 downwards.
AGCACATGAGGTGCGTCCTTGCCTGTGTAGTGGTGTTGATGATGCATGTCACTGACACATTGCTTTGGTGTTGCATGTTACTGAAGTGATGTTTAATGTTTTTGGGCACAACATGTGTATTAGGTTGTGTACCATATTATGCAATACCATGTGTAGCCTATACATATAATATGTATGTAGCCTATATATATATATATATTATGTGTGTATAGCCTATATATAAGCTGTACATCGATAGGGTCTGAGATTGGGTCTGTTTGTGTGCGGTGCAGCAATATTGTCAACCCCTGTGTAATCATCTTATAGGAGCTGCTTGTTGCTAGGGTGTAGCGGGTTTGAAGCTTCCAACAGTGGAAGAAGACCTCCACAGCTGAAACATCCTGCTGTTTATTGATCTATGGTGTGCAGTCCACCCTGCCCACTTTGACATATTTTTGTCCCATTTCAAGCATCTGTTGTGGTCCTGGTAATCAGCTATTGCAAATGAAATTTGCATATATCAAAAACCTGACAAATCAAACTCCATCTGCTCTCCCCATAGATTTGAGTTAGGTAGACCACACTCTCTGTTATGTACATGACTTGGTCGAGAGTTGAGCCTATTTCTGAGCCTGTTTCAGAGCATGCGTGTGCAGACCATACTGTGTACCACTGGCTGCTATATGTATGTTACGTACAGTGCTTGTGAATTTGGTGTTCTTGCATCTCTGAACTCTGAGTTGTTCTATTTTTGGGCACACACTTAGGAAGGTGTGCCTGTTTGTCAGCCATCTTTCTATGACATCGTTACCCCGGAGATACTCAGTCACATTCTCAGATCAGACACAGATGGTCAGATACCGTTAATGGAGGAGAGATGGAGAAATGTGAAAGAAGCAGGAGATGTAATCAAGGAAGTGAGCAAGCGACCACATGATGTTCATCAGTAAACACACCTCCACTACACTATGCTATAGTATGCTATGCTATGCTATACTATGTTGCCATACTTTGCTATACTATTACTATGCTATACTATGCCATATTATACTAATGCTATCCTATTGCTATCCTGTGCTATATTATGCTATACTATTACTATGGTATGCTATGCTATACTATGCTATACTATGCTGTACTATGCTATATTATGCTATACTATTACTATGCTATATTATGCTATACTATTACTATGCTATGCTATACTATTACTATGCTATATTATGCTATACTATTACTATGCTATGCTATGCTATACTATTACTATGCTATATTATGCTATACTATTACTATGCTATATTATGCTATACTATTACTATGCTATGCTATACTATTACTATGCTATATTATGCTATACTATTACTATGCTATGCTATGCTATACTATTACTATGCTATGCCATGCTATACTATGCTATGCTTTGCTGCACAGGACTGTCACTGTGATTCGATCCTTTTCTGTAATGCAGAAGTTCTCTGGATCTCTGGAGGCTATGATCCGGTCAGCCAATGGCGATGCTTGGTCACTGGTGGAAGTGGTTGCTGGCAATTTTTCAAGCTATCGCGACGTAACCTCTTACAATGGACAGGCCGTGTCTCTTCTCAAGAGAGCTCAGCTGATCGTATCTGATTTGAGCCACGTCCTTGGTGGGCGGAGCTTCGGTGCTCTCAGCGGAATTGAGAAGCTGACAATGTTTGCAGACTACAGAGTCCCTCAGGTACGTTAACCCATGCTACTGTAATTAAAAAGTGACTATGAAATTGTAGGATAGCAACATACGAATGTCGTGAAAACTCATGTAATATTGTATAGGTATTATGGGATAGAGGCCCGCCTGTAGCTGATATATTATGGGATAGAGGCCCGCCTGTAGCTGATATATTATGGGATAGAGGCCCGCCTGTAGCTGATATATTATGGTGACATTACAGTTAGTTTGTTTTGTTTGGATGGATGTGCTTTTCTAATTTATGTTTGAATGTGGTTATTTAATTCACATGAAAATTGGAAATAAGCTGTTAGGTTAAATGTTGCATATGTAGAGTGTCTGAGCCACACTTCCTGTGACATGTCATCAAGCCTTAAACCGGCAGAATATGCAACTTTCTCTCTGCTAGAATTTTCTATTCTAGTGTATGATAATGCTATTATTTGTACATATAAAGTGCACACATTGTATTGTATAATATTTGTACATATAGAGTGCACACATTGTATTGTATAATATTTGTACATATAGAGTGCATACATTGTATTTTGTATGGTATTTGTACATAGAGTGCACACATTGTATCTATATATATATTTCGTAGAGCCGTCATCCTTTGTTCGCAAACGCATGTATGCAATGCAATTGAATGGAAGATTCCGGACACGTTGTTGTGTGTAAAAGAAAAAAGGCGGTTCAATGCCCAAGAGGAGACGCTCACACTCTCCGGCACACAAAGGCACCTAGGGGGACCATTGTGCACAAATAAGCAACAGAAAAATTGCATGTGCTGTGGTTTGCCAGACAGCTTGCTTCGGCTACATATTCCCGGGATGGTGTTCATTTGTATATGGCCAAGAGCTATATAGCTAGCTACCAAATGCATGAAGAACTGAGAATTTAGCTAACAACAGTGGTACCATAAGGCTCTGTTGTGGAATCACAGTTGTCGGAGCGACGTTGAAGGGACGCTGTCAAAGGAGCACCAGAGCAGTTCGGCGGGCTTCTCTGCTAGTTGTATGATATTTGTACATAGAGTGAACACAGTGTATTGTATAATATACTAAGAATTTGTATATATATTGTGTATTGTACGTAGAGTAACAATACTAGATAAAAATCTTATCCAGTCTTGATATGGTAAGTAATCACATGTGATGATGTTCTTGAGAAGAATGGCCGTCTAGGTTGCAGTATGTGTCATGTGACTTGATTTGACATGTGTATGTGTACAATGCTAGCTCTGTTAAAGATGCTCAATTCATATAGCTATGTGTGTGTTTCTTGCTCAGTCACTTCAATACTTTGGTTTACTGACATACTCGGATGAGCTTCTTGAAAAACTGAAGAATGGTATGTGAGTTCTAACTATGACAGCCCTCAGTCCCTCGGTGGCTCTTCTTGAGCACAATAATGTGTGTAGTTTGTGGGGCTGATGTTGTGTGTGTAGAGGGTGCTGGTTAAGAGGTGGACTTCCCATGGGATATTCCATGTAATGCTGCAGGCATCCTGCTGCCCACTGGGAGTGAGCATGAGGTGGAGATTCGAGCGTGCTCCATTTGGGCAGTTGAGGTGAGATCCCATAGCAGCGTTTGTCGTTTAGGGCATTAAGCATATGCACTTACCCATCTTTCGTGTGGGTGTTCCTTTAGGCATAGAGGTTGATAAATGACTTACAGTATCAGTCTGTGCGTGACTTACAACTTGCAGGCAGGTTGATAACGAGACACTTACAGTATATAAGTACAGTATATTAGGTATACATAATATATTGTATAAGTTATATTCAGTCACTGTGCTTGGCAAACCCTGTGAACTGGTGGAGGAGGAGATGTGTCTCAGGAGCCACTCTATGTAATGTTCTCCTGTTACAAGCAACATATATCTAGCTTGTCCTGTACAGACATTCATGTCATGGTGTGCTAGAGGCAAAGATACAGCAGGTTATTATGGAATCCAGCACTCTCGGAGTGGCTAGTCTAAACACACAATTACATACTGCTATGTGTTGTCAACATCTTAATTGCCTCTCATTCTGGGTGAGGTAATTCTGTAAATGTTTTACATTTTCAAATTTGGAAGACCGCCGCTTGACACGGTTGTTATTCACATCTGCATATGAATTTCATGTTTGCAGATGTATTGCAATTTTCAGAATGAGTGGTTCACTTATGCATGTGTGTGTTGATCGAAAGTCAATGTGTTTTCAGCTCATTTTCACATTTGACGTTTCATTTTAGTTGATTCATCGAGAGCTTAGTCAACTGGTGGCCAAGTACCCAGAAGTGAAGGCCTCAGCCTACACAGCCACACAGATTGACTACTACCTCTGGCATTATGCCAAGGAACATGCGGAGGAGATGGAGCACCTGCCCATACACCACACACGCACAGTCTTCTACTAGTCATTAACCTCTGTGTACTCTAGGGAATAATTCGATTCTCTGATAGACTCAAGTATGTAGTCAATGGCGTGAACTAATAATGTTATGGGTTGGGCTTTGATGTGTATACTGATCTCCTTGCTACCACCTTATTAGATCTGTAGCCATTCTTGTGAATCCATTCTTGGTCTGTTTCACACACAGGTGGCTTGTTATGTGTATATATGTGTGTGCAATTCATGCAGTTTGAGCCAGCACTCATGTGAAAACAATCACATGCAGAAATCAATCTTCATTATAAATTGGGCAGCTGCTGCATTCCTGTGTTCTTAAGTTCATGCATATCCACGTTGGCTTGATGCTCACCACTAGACAGGAACATGGTTGCTGCCTGTCACAACTGTATGCAAAGAACCAGCGAGAGATATGGAGCTTACACGTAGAGTAACTCAGTCTTTGGAAGTATTGCTACATGTAAGCTCAATATCTCTCTCTGGTTCTATGTATTCTGTAGCATGAGCCTCTACGACATCAACAACTGTATGCATTGGCAAATCACATATATATAATATATTGCATGCAATATATTATATATAATGTGTTGTGTGTGTGTGTGTGCGCAAGCTAGTGCATGATCTACAAAAAGGAAGATAATACATAGAATTGACAGAATTAAAATATTGTGAATACCATGCAGCACTTGGGTCATAATCACTTCCCTGTCCCCCCCCCCCAGTGTATGCTAAAACACTGCATGATGAAGCAGTGTACATTAATATACTGTTTCACTGTCCTTACTTCACACACAGATTGCAACATAATTACTATGCATCAATACACATATGACACCTCTCTAATGATATGTATGTACATACGTACATACATTTGTGTGAGTGCTCTACACACTGCCTGGTCTCGTGTACAGACATTCAGAATAACAAAATACGTATACCATCACTATTTATGTATAAAAATGAATCATCTATAGTAAAGTTACTAACAGTGGAGTATCTATCTACTGAGTGTCCTTTCTGAGAACGTCTTCATGCAGCTACTCGTCAACTGTCAGGATTTCCACAGTGGCAAGGGGCCCTCCCTGTCCCAACCCACCCACGACGGCCATGTTGCCCTCCCAGCAGACTGTACTCAGCCCCAGACGTGACTTGAGCATGCTGGGAAGCCTCTCCCAGCGACGCTTGTTGCCTGTGAGTGCTTCTGTCTCACTGCGACCGACTGCCATCTTTTCCCCTATCCCAAGCCCACCGGTAACCACAACACGCCCACACACAACCCCAGCTGCAAAGTCTGTTCTGGAGGACATCAGGTCACGCATGGTGTCCCACGAATCCTCTTCCCCTATGCGATACCTATAAACCTTCTTCAGGATGAGGTTGGGTGGCTGCATTCCACCAATAACAAAGATGTCTGCATTCAAGCCAACAACTGAGTAAAACACCGCCGATTTGGGCAGCATTGCCATTGGTTCCCACTGCAGCGTCTCCAAATCCAGAATCTCACACCCGTCCACTGGCTTCATCTCCGTTCTCCCGCCAATGACATACAACTTACTAGCATACACATGTCCTGTAGGAGTATACCGTCCCTCCTTCATGGGAGGAATATCCACCCACTCCAGCCTGTCCAGGTCGAGGTAGCGACCGTCTGATTCGCCCTTCCTGTCTTCGTTGGCACCTGCAATGACAAACAGTCTTCTCCCAATGAGCTTGACCACTGGCTTGATCCTGCCTCCTGAGGGAAGAGGAGGGAAACTCTCCCATGTCTTTGTGGCGGTGTTGAGAACATCAATTTCTGCCAGCGGCTTCTGGTTTTCATCAGTACCACCCACAAAAATCACCTTCTGCTCCAAACAGACAGGGTTCTCACAGCCAGCTCTCTTGTGGGGTGCGGGTGGGAGCTTTTCCCATTCCTTCTTTGTGATGCTATACACCTCAGCCACATCCATGGCCTTCCCATCCGATCCGCAGCCGCCGACTACGTAAATGTGCTTGTCCAAATACGCTGCCACACAGTATGTTCGTGCAGTTGGCATGTCTGGTAGACGTTCCCACCTGAATTTTGTTGCATCTGGGACTCCACCAGCGGCCATTTTCTATACAAGACGTAAGTAGAAACATGTAACAGGTGAATTGAAGAGACTGGATACACTAGTGTACAGCAGATACAATACACTAGTAGATACAGTAGTGTAGTGTAGGGTAGTGTAGAATACAGTAGAGAAACATGTGGAAGTGCACAGTTTATGGCTAACACAAGATAACATATGCTGGCACGAGTATGCAGTGGTGATGACTAATGCATCTGCAAACCAGCAAGTATGGAGCGTATCAGGTCTTAGATGATGTCATCAAATGACAATGTCGGATAAGTGAGTCAGATTTGACTATCACCTATTACTGCATCTATCCCATGACGCCTCCACCCACAGACCCAGTCAGACAATCATGTCTAATTAGCACCAACATTGACTCCTAGGCGCTTAGCATGGCAGTGGCAAGCAGGTGAGGACACAATGACACAGCTGTCATCCAATTACCCTTGTCTCCCATGTATGAAGTAATGAACTCCCTCTGTACTTGCTCACACACAACACACACATGCACACACACACACACACACACACACAACACACACATGCACACCTATAACCTTTAACCTCGACATACATTACACGCACATACACACACACACACATACACATGCACGCACGCACGCACGCACACACACACACACACACACATGCACGCACGTACACACGCACGCACACACACACACTGACATGGACACACACCGTTCTCACTTCACAACAACATTGGGAAGCACTACACATTTTCACCACCATTTTCACTTGTGGGAGCTAAATGAGGTTACTGTACACGCCGTTCTTGCACTGACCTCCTGCTCCTTTTGGTTGCCAGCATCACACACTACACACTTACCACCACCATTTCCGGCACTGTGCACTTCACTCCTCCACACAAGGGCCATTGGCACTAACTTGCAAATTATAGTGGAGGTGCAGTGGAACCTCTCTATAGAGGACACTGCTGAGGCCCAGTTGGCTATTCTGTATAGAGAGGTGTCCCTAATTCAGAGGTAGATTTGTACACAGCTCTGTGTGGTTGGGACTGCAGACGCTGCCCTCAGTAGAGAGGTGTCCTTTATTTGGAGTGTCCTCTAAAGAGAGTGGTTCCACTGTACTCAATGCATACGGCCACAGTACGACGAGGCACAAGCAGTACAAGTAACACCTGTAATATATTATAGGAAATGTCATAGAGGCTCATTGCTACAGAGCAGATAAGAGGGAATGATTGATCGATTCTGGAGCGGTTGATTTTTGACGAACATGTAGCAGAACAGTAATTGGCATGTAAGACGTTTCGACCACAAAGGTCTTTGTCAGTTACAAAAGTTATATTCTCTCGCTCCCCCTTACGTATATTATAGGAGGGCGAGATGTCTCAATGCTTAAACCTGTTGCAGTCAATTGCTGTCTGTCTAGCTGGTATCACAACAAATCTGTCATCTCACTTGAGACGACAATGTTGGAGCAGACAGCTTGCGTAGCAGACAGTCTACGTATTTGTGCTATGAAGACCTAGGAGCTCCAGGACACTGTGCTGCAGAGTGTTGGACCAGAGCCAGTGATATTGGATGGAGCATCTTGTGAGAGAGTTCTTCACTAGCTTTGAAGTAACATAAATTAAAGATTTGCATGAACATTAATTAAAGATGTCCATGAACACCCATTCTAGCACAAGCTGTGAAATAGTAACAAAGACAATTCAGGAGAAGCGAACAGAAGTCTTGACTGTCACCAGTCCATTTTCAAACTCTGCGAAGCCTAAATTAGTTTGGCTAGTTCCACAGAGAACATTTCGCATTGGCACTGTGCTGGAAAATGTGTCTAGACACATATTTTGTTTAAGGAGCTAAACTGATAAAGAAACTACAGAAAATTACAGGAAATTCGAGCTTGGCCAATCAAACACCTCAAAATGCCACAATTTTGGATAGATGGATGATAAATGTGTGTAAATTGTAACATTAATGACTGAGAACTACTGACTAACTGTAACCAAATACATAAGGGGGGCACATTTGGGTGGTACAACAGTCTCTTAACCACTGTGTCCTTGTCTCACAGCTCTTTGTTGGAACTTGTGAATGAAGGCAAGTAAATGCAAGTGTAGTTTGTTTGCAAAATTAAAATGTTTTCATGTATAATCCAACATTCGCCATAATTATTATGACCACACTACACTGCACCATCACACTGTCACAGTCAGACTGCACCACACTACACTGCACCATCACACAGTCACAGTCAGACTGCATGTGCATTAGACATAATTATGAGCAAAACAACACAACACATCACAACTCTCTCTAAGCCGATTAGGTGCCACTACGTCTGGGTTGGCCATAAAACAACAAACCGTGGTACTGATAATCTGCCCTCACGAACAGACAAATGTGTTGTATTCTACCACAAAAGCAAACAGAACAAAGAAGAGTCAACATGTACCTAAAAACCTTGAGGAAATGGGATACAAAGGATGTTCAAGTGCTTGGAATACACCGAGAAAAGGGACTCCACTTGAGATCCGCACCATTGAATGAATTGATAGGCTTTGGGATATTGGGACACAAAACAAACCTGTACCCTAGGGACACAAAACAAACCTGTACCCTAGGGACACAAACAAACCTGTACCCTAGGGACACAAACAAACCTGTACTTTAGGGACACAAAACAAACCTGTACCCTAGGGACACAAAACAAATATGCACCCTAGGGACATAAAACAAATATGTACCTAGGGATGTACTCAGAGATCAAAGGCTCCACTGCTAAATGGTTTAGCACAACAACACAGGGGTTGGGGAGTCCCCAACATGGCTTCCTTAGCCCTCATCAAAGAGGTCACTTTCTTGGAGCCAAATTCACAGGACAGGCTAGGCAGGTCTACACAGCCAATTTTATGCAATTCAATTAAGACCTGTTCCTTATTTAATTAGTTTGCATGTAGGTATGTGCCAGAGCATCCAAACATTGACTACTCTGAATCAGCATGTCACACACGCATGCACACACACACACACGTACACACACATGCTATACACAGCCCAAGCTAGGAAATTGGATCACTGTGAGTCTGTAGCAACTAACCACCACAGCTAATGGGGGAACGTAATGCCCCACCATACATACTTATGCCACAGTAGCTTGTCTTTGATATCACCAAACAGCAGCACACCTTTAACCTTTACACAGCTACAAGAATAGCAAGGAATTATATTACGCGTGATATGGCAAGTTGCTATTATTGTAATGGGTTCACTGCCATTAGCTGTGGGATATTGAGCAAGTGAGTGTTAAGGAAACACTTGTACCAACACCGGATGCCACACTTGAGGCTACACTGGGAACTACATGACAAGCACTACAGAACATCTGGTTACGTAGATCTTCAACTGCTGTTACGTATAATTATGACGGTAGCACGCCAGGATAGCACCATTCAATCATGTGACCAGGTACACTGCTATCATCACAGACTTCTTCCTTCACTTTAATCAATCTGGCAAACAGACAGATACACAGAAGCTAAGGTGCGTATTGTGCACCTGCATAGTGTTACAGGTAACCTTAGCTCAGGAGATATGCTCTACCATAGGACCTCCATGTAGTGGACACCAATGGGACCCAGCTGACTGTCCTGTATAGAAAGGTGTCAATCCAACAGTGGTAGATTTGTACACAACTCTATGTGGTTGGGACAGCAGGCAGTGTCCTCCAAAGTACGGTGACCCCAGCTTAGTGGATATGTGCATATGTATACATATGTATGTTATAGGGACAGCATGGAGTGTCCTCCACAAAGTGGTCTCCCTAATACAGGGTGCCCTTTCTACAGAGGATCTACTGCATCACAATTACACAGATCCAGTTAGTTTTGGAAATGGCTGGTCTTTGCCAAAGAACATGTGTGCTGTGCACCAGTTAAGCCAAAGACAATAGACAACCTCTTCAGCTTTAACTGTATTCACTGCCGTTGACTTTCACAGCTCCACATGACCCTTGTGCTCATGGCACCCATACAAACAGAAGTTTACAGCTCCCTCATTAGCAAATCATAAGGTCATTGGCTATAGGTCAATAATTTGTATTCCACCAGTTGGCAACATCATGTTGTTTATATATAGTAACACGCTAAAATGACCTCATCCTAACACCCAGTATCACATTAAAGATACATTTGCACTAATTCTATTGTGTGTAAGGCCACACATTACCAGTGGTCAGAGCCAGCAGTTCATGCAACACTTTCCCCAACTTGGCCAATATATGCTCTACCAGAATGACACATTCAAGAGATGGCAAAAGGTCCTTTCAATTTCAGCAAGAGATCATGCACAAACAGCCTGTTCAACACACGCAGACACCCCACACACACACACGCACGACACGTGCAGTGAGGATGAGGTAGTGGCCATGTTTTGTCCTCCGGACCATCTGCTGTCCCTGACACCTCAGCAGACAGGAAGTCCTCACACCCACCCAATCAACCACAAGATTCACCCGAATGAATTACCAAATAAGGTAATGTTAGCAGTGTTGCAAATTAAGATTCCCTACCACTTGAGCGGATTCTTGGGCATACATGCAAAGCAGCCTGACATGCGGCAGGACAGAACTGTTCTCATGAAATGGGGACTACTTCATGTCCCCTCAGGCCTTTCTCACACAGTGTTGAGGTTGCTTACTGGCAAGTACACACTCAGTCTCAACTGACGACTTGATATCTCCCAAGAACAGTTTCCCGGTACCGCCCCAGAATTTCACTTTCTATCGCACAACACACATGACGTAATGGATATGTGTGGATGGATGGGAATTTCAGATTCATTTAGATAATGAGTCTCAGCCAAACATTCACAATGGTTGAAGTTCTCTGAAATACATGTGTCAGTCTGGTGTATGTATATTAGTGTATATTAGTGAGGCAATTGGGCACAGCAGCCAACAGACTACACACAGCCTATTTTCTGCATGATAGGTGTGGTCATATCAAATTTGACAAGCGTTTGGCCAACAGCAGTCTCTATTTGCAATAACTCAGCTGTGTATCACAAACACAACGCACACAAGGATAAACTGTGGCTATGGTGGATTGACCCGTGTAATTGCAGCATAAGACTGTGTGTGTGTGTGTGTTGTGCTGTGTGTGTATGTGTACGTGTTGTGTGCGTGTTTGTATCTGAATGTTTGTTCGTACATGCAAACACAACTCTTCGAAAAGTCATCACATTAGTCTCCTTGATAACCTAACAAGTCCAATTAATATTAACTCCACATCCATTGTTAAGCTCTTACAAGCTTATTCAGACGACAAAAGAGCCTTGGGTGGCCTATTCAGAGCGTCTAGTAAGTGAAGACGCCAAGCACTTCCTTTCAGAGAACAAACACAACAGGAAACCCGGTCACCTTCCTTCTTGAAACCTTGACTGGCATAGGAAAACCACAACACGAGTGCATGAAGTGGCACCCAGTTCAAACCCTCTAACTTGCAAGGCTTTGTGTGGGAGACAGTAGGGGCAACAAAGAGATCAAACTGGTTTGAAGCAGTCAGAGAGGCTACAGCTATTGTCTGAAGCACCTGACACACAGCCTGACCCTACGGTTGTTGACCAATTGCTTCCACAGAGGGCATTAATTGAATATGAGAAGAGGCTATGACCTAAGACACTACATCATGTGTCCACAGTAACCAGCCAGCTCAGCCCTCTGGATGTATATATACATCCTACTTTCATCACATTTTTGACCTGTGGTGGTGACATGGTATGAGATGCTAGACCATCCCTCATCAGTGTCAGACACAGGACCTGAACAGACAGACAGACATTGCTTACTGGGTGGGTGTAGCAAGTTAGTTTAATGGGGGCATCAGCACAAGCACTTTACCACACCTTCTAATATACATACAGACACACACACCTGTTCCACAACAAGTGTGGTTCCCTTATCAGCAGCCACTAGTTGAACAGCATTGCCTTCACATACCTGTGGTTATGCATGTATTTCAGCCAGGCCAGACGAGTTAGATGAAATAATGAGTTTGGCAGGCAGTTGGCAGGGCTACCTGTAAGGAAGCACTCTCACATTGACACCGCACTGGTCCTTAGGGTTGAGGCGCTGTCCACAATTAAACTAAACACATTTCAAGGGAATCCTGCAGGAAGGCAGCAGCTGGCTGGCAGGATGACCTTAGTAATGAGAGCCCAATTAAGAGTTCGGTGCAACATTCCACAACATTGTGTGTGTGTGTGTGTGTGTGTGTGTGTGTGTGTGTGTGTGTGTGTTGTTGTGTGTGTGTGTGTGTGTCTGTGTGTGTGTGTGTGTGTTGTTGTGTGTGTGTGTGTGTGTCTGTGTGTGTGTGTGTGTGTGTGTGTGTGTGTGTCTGTGTGTGTCTGTGTGTGCATGTGTGTGCACATGTGTGTACATATGTGGTGAGTCTGCATGTGCCCCTGTAATCAAGATAGATCAAATATGTACATTGTCACAACACATCAACTACACAGAAGCCAGCATCTCAGCATGCTTGATTTGCACACACAACATACACAAGCTCTATTTGCAGCTTGTGCACACACACACACACACACAACACACACACACACAACAAACACACACACACACACCACATACACCATACCACACCACACCACATTAACATAGATATCTGAGTGCTTTTATGACACACACCAACACCTTGCCACAATTTAACAACATGGAAGAGTACACTTAGCAGTAAACAAAACCACTCAGCTCCAACAAAGCAATGTGACTGGCCAGTGACAAATGTCCCAGCCAATCAGAATGAAGCTCCTGTTTCCTAACCTGGTAGTATATTGTCCAGCTGCGATGCTGTGCTATACAATACACTGAGCTTCATCTGTGTCAGTGGACTGTATTCGATTGGGTGTGAGGTTGATTGGAGTTAGCGAACCGACAACAAGATAGAACAGGAGCGTGCATGCACCGCAGTGAACTACGGGCAAAGTTCACAACATCTAGGTGGAAAACGTCTGCATGGCTGGCTTCTTGCTGAGTCCCTGAATACTGGAATGGTTAGGGAAGCTACTAACCAAGTCTACGGTTAAGGAAACTACGGTTACGGAACGGCTGGAATGGTTAAGGAGGCTACACACGAACCAAGTCTAGTGTCTAGTGTCGTTTCTGTAACCGTTCCAGCATCATAGCCCTATTTTGAGTAATTCCCTCGAGGCCAAGGGCTGCACATCTGCAATAATTACACACAAAGTTGTAGTGGTGGTTCAGGCTACACTCACCTGACAACCTACACAGCTCCAATACACAGTACACAGAACACAATTTGAGCAGTTTTGCCAAATCAGCAACTGGAGCGTGGACATGTGCAACATCGCCAACCCACACCCAGCCTAGCCCAAACATTAAACTGCACATGACAACATAAACAGCTACCATGGCAGCGGCTAGTACGGTCTGCTAGTCACGAGAGTTTGGTCTAGCGAGCCAGACTAGGCAACAGTTGGTGTCCTGCTGTGAGCAGAAACTGGCTGACTTATGTCTGCTCTGAAATAAGAAACAGTGCATCACAATGCATGCTTTGCTAATTGCTTGCATGTGCGGACATTGTTTTGGTACGCTGGCAAGACTTGTAGACCAGCAGCCTTCAGGTGGAAAATGGTTGCAAATTATTATTTTCACCAGCTTTTATTTAATTTAGACACAAACACAGTTCCTCCAGCATGACAAAACGGAAGCAAAGTACTTAGGGGTGGGCAGAAAAGGAGTCACCAAAGAAACAAAATGGACACCGGTGTGTGCTCCGATAACTTTGCTCACTCCACGAATATTGACGATCAAACAATCTGTGAGCATTTGTTACTATAGCTATGCACAATATAAAGTAAAAACGACGCTATTAAGAGCTTGCACCAAGCAGAAGTTGGCTCACCAGAATAAGCTCCAAACTGTGTGTGTGCAGCAAGATGGCGCCCGGAAGTAATAACAGCGAATTTCCTGTTTATATGGGCTACACAACATGCTAGTTGGTAAATATAAATAGACACCAACAGTTGTTGTCCACACACAGTACACAGTAGGTGTGTGTTTGTTGAGAGTGCGGAGCGTTAACTGCTGACAACTCCCAAAGTATAGGAGAACGACTAATCATCTCTGCATGCGAGCACCAAGTCAGCTTGCATAGCGCGGCCATCGCTGTTCGAACAAGAGGATACCCGTGTGCCCATACGGTCATCAGGGACCCTATACGCAGAGTCACGGGGTAAGTGTGAGCTGTTTAATCTGTGACAGTGAGGCTGGTGGCATAGGAGGGGTTGGCGTGGCGGATGGCACCACTGCTAGTCGTTTCCCGCACCAGCGCCGCACCCGCTGCACGGGCGTTTGTACGTGTGCCCGACGACGTGCGTCATGTATGGGTGCATCGCCTCCTGTCAATCGTTTGTTAACAAACGTCCGAGTAGAAGTTGTGTGGGGTGTGTGCAATATGCACTCCGCTTCCCAAACGGCGTCGACGAACGAACGGATTGCGTACGAGGCGATCCACCAGCTGACTGCTCAACGCTACAGGGTATGCAAATACACATCTATGAATATCGAGATTCGGACCAAGTGGAGGTACGATAGGGCCAGCGTATGACTGCAGTATCCCTTTCAGACCTGTGCAACACGAGTAGATCAGTGTGTTGCAGAATTCTTTATGCCAGCCACCAATCCTCAATTCGATAATGTTGCAATCTCGCAATGTGACGATTAGACTTCTTATCATGTCTGCAGGGTTGTGTGTTCGCCCCCTCATCTTGAGCTAGCTGTGTGTCCACTTGTTCTTCCACCTCAGTTTGAATGTCAGAGACCCTCAGTAGC
The DNA here is from genome assembly GCA_949841015.1 of Aplysina aerophoba. Classification (NCBI taxonomy): domain Eukaryota; kingdom Metazoa; phylum Porifera; class Demospongiae; order Verongiida; family Aplysinidae; genus Aplysina; species Aplysina aerophoba. Next base: position 471,151 of record OX465049.1, on the reverse strand, counting down.
TATCATCCGATAATGGTATCAGGTATGGCAATGACCAACAGCCAATCCCGTCATCACCACTCATCCAACAGTCTGTCGGCCAGTGGAGCCGCAACCGTTCTTACCGAAGTGAAGAAGGACGAAGACCACTCCATGGGACACCAGCAGTCACCTCCTCAGAGCATCCCCCTTTTCACCATGCCAGGACTGCCACATTCAGCCAATGGTGGAATACCGGCCATTGTCCAACTACCTCAAATTAGCTATCCTTCTTCTTCAGAGGGTGGCCCCTTCGGGGTCATTCTTCCACAGGGAATTCAGTGAGTGGTAGTACTCAGTTGGGCATGTGTGGCATGTGTGTGTGTGTGTGCATGTGGGGTGGGGTATGTGCGTGCGTGTGTGCAAGTGTGGTTTGTGTGTGTGTGTGTGTGTGTGTGTGTGTGTGTGGTGTGTGTGTGTGCACGTGTGGGGTGTGCGTATGTGTGGCGTGTGTGTGTGAACTGTATTCAGGTGTTGTGTGTAGTATTGATTGTTGTGTTTGCATGTTTTGTTCATGCATGCATTTTTGTGCACTCTGTTTATTCATATACGTATTTTGCTTGTGTCCCATGTGTATTGCACGTATAGTTCATTGCATAGCACATGAGAATGCTTCCACTAATTAAGTTACAGTTGCCAATACTTCACTACACATCGCATGCTTTTCCTATACTTAATTTCTGACACTCGGCAATCTGCAATGTTGTAGCCTTCCTAGTACAATCCACCTACACTATATTTATGACACCAGATGGCTATGCCCAGGTAGCCTTTCTCTGGCATCCTCAGCCAACTATGACCAACTTTGTACCTGGTGGAGTCGTCTGCATGTCTGCATGTCACGTGGTTGGCAGGCCCTGCTACTGGCGGGCGGCGGTGAGGGTGGTCATGGTGCATTGTGCCACTCAGCCCACCCACACACGCCCTCTTGTGGTTAGGTGTGTGGGCGGCCACTATCTCTGGTCTGCATTAGTGAAAGCATGCTAAGCTAATGCTAGAATGAGCTCTATCAGCCATCGTGAATCTAATTAACTGTGCTGCATGCAGTAGTCGGACTGGGCAGAGGGAGATAATGAGATTGTAACGTGTGCACTTGTGTGGCTTGGTTGTTGTCTACGAGGGCCCTTCTTAACCGCGGATTACTTCTTTTTTGGGGCTCTTCTGTCTTCTCTGTACGAACGCAGGTTGTCAGCTGCCAATGGGCTACTGAACGGATTGAGTGTGTTCGGGCAGGGCGGAGGCACAGGAGGAGGTGGGTATGCAGCATTGAATGGAGCATTGTGTGTTAGCACGCGAGTGTGTGTGTGTGTGTGTGTGCGCACAAGTGTGTGTGTGTGTGTGTGTGTGCATGTGTGCATGTGTGCATGCAGTGTGTATGAGTGTATAGTGTGAGTATGTATGTGCAGTGTGGGACTGGAGGCATGCATGTTCCGTTTTAAAACATGTACGTTATAACAAGTTGTGTACATTCAGTCAGCCAAGTCCCCAAACTAATCCATCTTACTCCCACGTGTCTTAGAATTTACTAGCTTCACCCTATGCCTTAATGCACTTGATGTAGCAATAATGTATGCGTACACGTAGTGTGTATGACAAAGTTCCTATGTAAACAGGAAATGGAACCAGGGGTAAGCATTTGCACAATAAATACTGCAGCATAGCCTAGTGTGGACAGAGCCTTAGTTCTTACCTCTACACAAAAACATGTTGATTGCAACTAGCACTTGTTAGAGTGTAGACCTGTTGTTGTTTACAGTTTTGGGGCTAATTGTGATGATGACACAGACAGCCTGGCATTCCCATGCCCTGTGATAGTGGTCAGGAGTTTGTAGTGCACTGGAACCATAATATACAGGTGAACAGGTTCACATGTAAACATGTTGTTGCCTGTGGTAGAGTACCAGGCCCCCAGCCTCGGTGATAGGGTGTGATAGGGTAGGCAGGTAGAACAATCTAAAAGCCGACCTGAACAGTGTGAACAGGATCCACAAGAAAGTCATCAGTTGGCCTTGTTGTATTCTGTATTTGAGTCTACATCAATCAGAGCTTTACGGTGGAGTAACAGTCTGAGCCGGGAACACACAAGGTGTGTTCTACCAAGAAGTGGATGTACCAGGGCTGCCAATAGAAGTGCGGAGCACGCATGGTACAGTCGGACTAACACTCAAGTAGCACCTCCCGCTTCCTTGCGTCTACTGAGTGATTTCACATATTCACTCTGCGGATTCCCTTTTCTACTGATGCACTGGTAGCCGTAGTCCCAAGCTATGCCCCACGTTGGTGCAGCTCCAACCCGGGGCCGCACTAGAGCCATGTAGGATGCTTCAATTTGGCCAAAGTCATATGTTCCAAGGGCTTCTCGGATCCCTGCTTCTGTAAATCCTGTTCCTTCAGTGAAGATAGTTGTATGCGCACTAACGACAGTTCACTGGTATTACATGTATGTAAACAAGCACACACACACACACACACACACACACACACACACACACACACACACACACACACACACACACACACACACACACACACACACACACGCACGCACACACACGCACACACACACACACACACGCACACACACTTTGGATACATTCATTCGTACATACACATTGTATGCACGTACATGCATCCACATATAAAGAAGATCTCACATGCAGTCCTGACAGAGGCCCCTACTCTCCTCACACACCCCTCACCCACACATGCACGCACTGTGAACACTGGGTCAGTGGGGGAGCTGCACAGTCTAGGTTCCCTGTGTGGTTTGACCATTTCCTTGATGGGACAGCACCCCTTTCTTCCAATTGTTAGGTTTTTTGTTTTCTTAATGGACAGAAGTGGAGAGCATGGGTGAATAGCTGTGAATACAGCCAACCTATTTGGAGACATCCTGTTTATGGACAGGTGTGGTGTGTTTAACTAAGTGACCTCACATTGTTAATCGTGTGCTGGCCAACTTGAAGTATATACAGGGCTGCCTGTTTAGAGATTGATTTGTCGCCCTCCATTTTTGGGATCCCTTTGGGACATTTCCTTAATGTGTAGCCCAGCTGGGGAGTAATGAAGAAGTGTGTAAACATGCACAAGAACAAACATGTAAATGTTCCTTGGTAAGGTATACCTGTGATTAACCATTCGGCTCTCCCACAACTAGTCGAGGTCTGAAGAGACACTTGTGCTGGGGACACAGTGTGAGACAGACTTATTGTACGTGTACTAACGTGGTCTGCATGTACTGTTGGTAGATGGAGAACTAGGTTGTGGTGCAAGGAGACAGGAACCAGAGGAAACAAGAGCAGGAAGGATACACATAGACCTGTGCAGTGGGGGAGGTTGGATGTGGTGTTAGTGGGAGAAGGATGGTATGAAGTGGGATTGTGAATGGTAATTGGAAGGGAGGAGTGGGGGAGGGGGAGTGGGAGAGGAGGGGAGTCAGCGAGTGGAGTGGAGTGGTGCTGTAGGGAGGAATGGACAGGGAAAAGGATGTATTGGGCTAATAGGAAGTGTAAAGTGGACATCAACTTGTAGTCAGTGCCTCTGTGAAACATGTTTTGCTGTTGGTCTGTGTAGTTCAGGTCCGTAGGTACTAGTTGGAACTACAGAAACCGGTGTAAGCAATTTATTGAATCTCTGTAGTATTTTTCAGTGGGGTACATACCTATGTAGCAACAGCGAGTCTTAGAACTAAGTTTTACAGTTATTGGTTGTGGTTAAGAGCTACAGTGAAATTTCCGCTAAAGGGAAGACAAGCAGATCACAGCATGGAGCCGTGCAGTTAGCTTCAATTTCAAATCAAATTTTCAGTGCTGTAGATATCCAATCAGGTGCCAGATTAAACCTATCCTGTGTGTGTGTGTGTGTGTGTGTGTGTGTGTGTGTGTGTGTGTGTGTGTGTGTGTGTGTGTGTGTGTGTGTGTGTGTGTGTGTGTGTGTGTGTGTGTGTGTGTGTGTGTGTGTGTGTGTGTGATTGCGTGTGCGTGTGCGTGTGTGCGTGTGTGTGTGTGTACCTACGTACTAACCTACCTAAGTATGCTTCTGCATGATCTGTGGGGATGTTGTGACAACAGATAGGTGTATGCATGCAGACATGTAGAGGAGGGTACTGTTGTGGGCGTTGTGTCGCTACCACAGGAGACATGCTTGTTGGGGGGTTCTATGTTTTCAGTGGCAGGTGTCCATAACCAATAGCATCAGAATCCAGACAAGGTACATTCCTGGGCACCACCAATGCATTCCTACAAGCCTCACAGTGAACATATAAGGCTTGTGTGTTGGAGGCTGTGGCAGCATCAGTGTGTTGTCTTGTACCTATTTATTGGTCTTAGGGGGCTTAGGTGATAGGTTTCACAACAGGTCTTCCATTCAAAGGGTCATTCCTGTGGTTGGCACACCCTGGTTATGTTGGCAAATTGTGGATGTAATTGTGCTGTGCTCTCCAAGTGAACTTTGACCTGTGACCTGTGAAGGGTGGGTAGTGCTGGAGCTATGCGTGTGTGTGTGTGTGTGTGCATGTGGGGTGTGCGTACATACATACATATGCGTGTGTATGTGTGGGTGTGCATATGGGGTGTGCATAAGGTTGAAGGACAGACTCTGAGCTCCCCTTGAACCTCCCAGCTCATGTACTTAACCATCAGGGGAGGCTATTGCACCAACACCTCCAGTGGTCCTTTTATTGTAGGCTATCTTAGAGGCCAGGGCACTTAGAGGCACACTTTTGGGGAAGGCCTCCATATGGTAGCAGTGACTGAGTAGATGAGGAAAATGGTGTGTGAAGTGAGAGGAATGTGTGTTGCTTCCTCCTTATTGGACTTTTCAAGAGTTGATGATTAATCAAACCTTAATGTGAAGAGGTATTAGTTTCATGTCCCAATCTGTCAAAAGGTTGGGGGTCCTGGGATGCTTGCAAACAGATCAAGTATTACACACCTTGAATCCAAACGAGGTACATGGATGGATGGGTGTGGGTGATTGTGTAAAATGTCAGAGATCTAAGCCAGTGTAAGTGATCCGTATGAGGAGAATTGGCTCCTGTTCATCCGTCAAAACCCTCCAAGTAGGTGATATGCAGACTCCCTTTCACACCCTCTTCACCTGTAGTGTCTGTGTGTGTACCCAGTGAGCAGGTGTGCCTGCCTCCCTTTTGCCAAGTATGAGGCCTTTCCTGTAATAAGCAGTGGGATATCGGGCTGCGTGCGTGTGTGTGTGTGTGTGTGTGTGTGTGTGTGTGTGTGTGTGTGTGTGTGTGTGTGTGTGTGTGTGTGTGTGTGTGTGTGTGTGTGTGTGTGTGTGTGTGTGTGTGTGTGTGTGTGTGTGCATGCACGTGTGGGAGGGCTAAGGTACCAGTGGACACAGAGGGCATAAGATTAGACTGCTCTAACCACAAGTCATCTCCTCTATGTGAGTTTTACCCTTGATGGTTGCTTCTTCTCCTGAGCTGCAACTAGACAGGTTTTGTTGTGGTATGCTTGCTGGGAACTCTGTTTGGTGGGAGTTGTATGCTGGTTTGTTTTGGCACATTGTTGAGCATTCTAGCCATTCCTGCCACCACAAGCACGTACCTGGACTGCCCCTCCACAAGAAGTGATGTGTGCTCCTCTAAACTACTTGGCTGACCACCACTGCTACATACATACACATGCATACGTTACTGTACATCACCCCTTGGGGATTTTACCTGCTGCCTGTACCAACATGTGGTTGCGCCCTCAGGTTGCTATTTTTAGCAGGACATGTATTGGGTGGACACACCCCCACGGAGAATGACAGGAATGTAAGAGGTGGTATGGGTTATGTAGTGATAGCGGCTTCTGTTGCGGCAACAGATTGGGAGAGGTAGTCTGTTGGCACACAATTTACTGTAAGCAAAGCAACCCAGGACTGTTTTTTTTATGAGAGAACGTGTGTCATAGCTTCCCTTTTTAATGATTATACTGCGACTAGTACCAGAGTAGGGAGGGGAGAGGGGAGGGAGAGGGGGACAGTGTTACAGTGATGAAATTTGAAATGGAGCTCAAAGTGCACAAACTTTGACTTGTTGTCTCACACTGCATGATTGTTGTGAGATGCAAGTAAGACACAGCAGCTGTAGGTCACTCTAATGTCAACTACTGTACTAAGGGAATCAGTGTGTATAGCTAGGATGTGTGATGTTGTGCCTCACCTCCACATGGGGGCAACAAGCTGAAAGAACAACAGTGAAACAACAAGAGGTCTAGGGTGTTAATTTCAATTCGTTTAATCATTTGTTGACCCAGTATTGGTAAGTTGATGGTGTTACGATAAGGTGTGTGGTTCCATATGTTCATGTTTCCGCACAGCTGTGGCTGTGGCTGTGTGTATGTCTGCATTTTCAGAATCACTGGATAAGGTGCAAGGAGGTGTTATCTACTGAATGTGTGCCTCTTGCATCACATGAAGCCAGCAGCAGTTTCTGTTGGCATTCCTTGGTTAACGCCTTGCTATGTGTGCATGAACAGAAATGCGATAACTATACCCATACACGGCAGAATTAATTAGCTGCATAGGTGAGGAGAATGTATCAGTTATTAGGTTTGTCCATTTATGTGCGCACACTGCCAAAGTAGAAACTGTGTAGAAGGAAAGGATGGGAGTGGATGTTTGGCAGGCTCAGACTCTCATGTTGCATGTGACATTCTTGCAAACGTCTGTTGTGAAAAGTGTGAAAGAGATAGCAGCTGCAGTGTGTCTAGTGTGCAGTGTATGGAGTGGTGGTGGTTGTGTGTGCTGTTATGGGTCGGTTGATACCACCAGTGTGCAATACAAAGCATTTGTAAAGCTGTGTGGTGGTGTGCCTGTGACCAACACCCAGTTGAGGCCAGTAAAGTGGATTACTCTACAGGTGATTTGTGAAGGTGCAAAGCACAGGGTGCCTCCCAGCATTGACAAGGGAATGTCAGCCACAGCATTCTCAGAGAAGCCTGTGTAATTCATGAATCTCTACAATATTCTCAGAGTAGCCTGTGTGATTCGTGAAGCTCTACAATATTAGGATTGTTGTCTGCCTGCGGTCCATTAATGCAAGCTTCCTCTCACTCATGAGTGTCTTCTGGCTTGTTCTGCAGGTGGGAAACATGTGCTATACGAAGATGGACAGTGTCGGTGGCCGTTCTGTTCAAAGCATCTGAGCACAATTGAGGATTTCATGAGGTAAAGATTGCTTATCTGTTCTTGGTTAGTTGATTCTGTAAAGGACTTGTGCAGCAGCTGGAAGGGTTTGTTGTGGGTGGGTGGGTGGGTGTTAACAAGTCATTGTCTCTCCAAGTGCAGAAAGATGAAAGGATATTCCATGTTTCATGATATGGTAGTGAAATCTAATGTACATTATTGGTTTCGGTGCTGATATTGTAGACCAAGTGTGAGTGAATCCCGTGAAGGTACACTTTCTTCTGTGAAAGTGGGCATTGTGTGGAGCTCCTAGAGCTGTGAATGTCTAGTTTATGAGACTGCACCTCCTCACCCACCTGACACCACCACTACGACCCTACACTGCAATTGGTCCCCTCGTGTTACAACCACTTGTTTGCACTCCGCCCTACTGTATTCCAGAGTTGGAGGGAGCTTACTCTAGTAACATTCCCATAGTCTCTCTCCCTCCATTGAACAACACACTCACCCCCACACAGCCCTTCCTAATGCCCGACTGGGTGCCGTGCCTCATTGGCGGTTTTTAACTGAATATGCATGGGAGCAGATACTGTGGACCTGTGGTAGTGCTAACACGGTGTTGCTGATTACACAAGGGCACTGGTATGTGTGGGCGGATACCATACAAATTGGCCACAATCAGTATGTAACTACCAACTTGTCTGGCAACCACAGGAATGCGCCCTTGCATGCAGGGGAGGCTTTGTGGCTGGCGGGAGTGTGTGATGGGCAATACTGTGACATGTGGACCCCGGACGATTCTAATCAACTCACCATGCATGTCCGTTGTGGTTGCCACCGCTGGCCCAGGTGGTTGCCCTGACAACTGCTGTTGTAGAGCCTGTGAAGCAGAAATGCAATTAGATTCAGTTTGCACAATCTGCTTAAGGACCATTCTTGTCAGAAATTGAATTGCATACCATGTATTCCTGTCCTGATGATGTCATTAAAGAGTGTACTCTGATTGGCCGCACGTTCCTTCCCATTACATGTGCAAAAATTAGCCAATATCAACTGTTGTCTGCTAATCACTGGTAGTGTTACCCTAATCATACTGCTGCTCTGGAACAGTGCTGAGCAGCCTGGGGGGATGGTCACTCTGCCCTATTGAGTAGAATGAGTGTTTCTCTGTTGTTACCATTGACAGGATATTAATTGGAGGTTCTCTGAGCCCTCACCTAATCAAGTGGCAGGGGCTTTGATTAAAGCACAGCACAAACATATATGTGTGGTGATGGATGCACCACCCAACTCCAGTACATCGGTGCATATGTACATATGTACATATTTGGCTTACAACAATATCGTAGAGGCTCAATTGTTACTTTGTTGATATCGGGCGAAGTGATCGTGAGGAAATATGTAGCAGAATCAATAACAATGATTGCAGGACGTTTTGACCACAAAGGCCTTTGTCAACTGCGTACAAAACAATGATTGCAGGCCAAAACGTCCTGCAATCATTGTTATTGATTCTGCTACGTATTTGCTCATGATCAGTTCGCCCGATGGCTTACAACGTCTGTGATAAGGATTGTTTGGTCTTTTTGTGAATTGACTTGCTTAGTGATGGCCAGGTCAAAAATGGAGACATTCATTTCTCAGGAGGTATTTGCCTAATCAGAGACAAAGTGCACAATACACTGACAATCCTTTCGACCCACATAATCTGGCGCTCAGACCATAGTTCTTTGGGGAAAGAATACACCTTTCCTTCCAAGCATCTTGGTTCAAGTCTTCCTACTTGCAGTGCTAGGTCTAGGTGTGGCGGTCCTTTGGCCTACTCCAAGTCGGTTGGGATAGGAGGAGTAAAGCTATGCTGAAAAATATTGCCAGTCAGTGGGTTCACGAACTGAAAGCATGTCTTGCTTTAAGTTTTAAAAGTAACCAAAATGTTTGTGTGACTCTGCCACTCCAGTTCTACTCACCCCACAGCAGCCATATTGACTCATTTAACTCTCTAAAATTTGCTTCTGCACTAATACATATATATATCTGTATGTCAGATTGTTCCTGCATATTTGTATAGAACTGTGTAATGTGTTGCTATGCATAGCCTGTCTCCTGACTGTCCTTTTTGTAGCCACCTCGCCAAGTGCCACCCTAAGGGTGAAAGGTCGCAGCAAGAGGCAGTGGCATTGGCCTACCATGTCAACCAACTGGAGAGCCAGGTAGGGTCATGTTGCCAAGGCAACCTACCACCTATCTTTAATTGGCTAATGCGGTGGATTTGATAGGAATCTATACCATGGCGTGAGATGTTAGGGGTGTTCTGGACGAGTTTGCACTTAAATTGGAGTAATGGTGACAGTCATAGGAATGATGGCGCTGCACTCTGTTCTTGGGCCACTCTCACAGCTAACTGATGCTAAAGATAAACTACGTGCTGTGGCCAAACACCTGGAGGTGCCAGAAATGCAGGTGCGTGTGTGGGGGGGGGAGGGGGTACATGTTTGTGGGTGAGTATGGGTGGGTGGGCACGTACATGTGTTAGGGGTGGGTGGTACGTGTGTGTAGGTGTGTGTGTGTGTGTGTAGGTGTGTGTGTGCATGCGTGCGTGTGTGCGAAGTCACCAGAACGGCAGCATGGAGGCCATGAGGTCACTGGATGACAGCAATTTTGGGGTGATTTCACGTGGAAGTGGCATGTTTGCAGCTGATGGGTGGAGCTTTACGCATGCAGGGTACACTTTGGAGCCAGCGATGCAGCTCCCCGTTGGCACCAGGCACTGCTTTTGTCGCGGTTTCGTATCCGTATCCAGCGAAGCCCAACAACTTTTACGCTCCACTGGACTCCACCGGTATATACCACCCTTTCGCCACACCCCCTGGGGTCAGGGTCTATTGAGCAGGCAGTTGGACCGTACCGCCATCATGTCCATGCGGCTACGGCGTACCGTGCGGTCGACCTGGCGCGCACTGATGACCTTTTTTACGGCCAAGGTGCCCAGCAGCCACTCGCCCCAGGGCTGTCTGACGTGGGCCTGGCCAGCCCACCTAATTGACAGTCTGTCGGCCTTGGAAACAGGATCCAGGCAGTAGCTTGGATCCTGCCCTACACCCTTTATGGGCAAGGAGACCAGAAGAAGTGTGTGTGTGTGTGTGTGTGTGTGTGTGTGTGTGTGTGTGTGTGTGTGTGTGTGTGTGTGTGTGTGTGTGTGTGTGTGTGTGTGTGGGTGTGTGTGTGTGTGTGTGTGTGGGTGTGTGTGTGTGGGTGTGGGTGTGTGTGTGTGTGTGGGTGTGGGTGTGGGTGTGTGGGTGTGGGTTGGTGGGTCTCATAAACCCCATGTGTGTCTTGTTTATGCATCCTCCACTGCCATCCATGACTGCACTCTCTCTGTCATTACTTACAGCTCTTAGGAGGTGGGAGACTGGTAAACAACGATTCACCTGTCTCCCACGTGGCAGTAAAGGACCGCATGCACTTTGTGAACACTCCTCTCAGCACTTCCCTCACCAGTTCACCCCCCACTCAGTCATTGGTCCACACAACCGTCAACGGCCCTAAAGTGGGTCCAACTGTTCATGCTCTGCAGCATAAGGGGGACTCGACCTCCTCACCGCTGTATATCCTCCAGAGTGCAGGAGGGCCAACCATCATCCCATGCAACCTGCCAAGTGCAGGGGGAATCCCCATTGCGACACACCCACTCCCTGTTAGTGCCGCTCCCCTTGTGAAGCCCGTGTTCACGTCCACTCCAGTGTTGCCCGCAAAGGCCGAGCGCAAATTGGCATGCACTCCTCCAAATGTTCACTGTCGGACTAACACAAGTGCTTCGGGGACCTTCACCCCTCCACTCTGCAACTTGGCCGACTCAAAGTCAACGGGCAGCATGAGCAGCTTAACGGGACAGGAGGCAACACAAGCAAGTGAAGCAGGTCCACTAAAGATTGGGAGGGGCGGACCACCAATGGATGTGGGGGAGGGGCGGAGTGCAATGCGCAGGTACACCAACTCCACTCAAAGGCCTCCCTTCACTTACGCCGCTCTTATCCGACAGGTTAGCTGCTCACTGCCAGTGACACAGCAGCAGCTGGCTGTCAAGCACTCACATCTGGACATGCATGCAGAAGATAGACTAGAGATTCATTACCAGGTCTAAAATGAACAAGGGGGGGGGGGTGAATTTTAAGTGTAATCCATGTGGTATGAATTAAGTTCTTTGTTTGACAACAAGACGTTTTGGCCCCAATAGGGCCTTCTTCATTTGTTGGTACAAAACAGTCTTTAAAACAGATCATGCCAGATGAGTGTCTAAAGCAGTATAGTAGAGAGAAGTGCATGTGACATGACATGATGACATTGAATTGAAACTCAGTCATGTATACAGTTCTCCTTCCACTTGGGCAAAAGATGGTGTATTCGTCAATCATTTATAGCTCTCGAGCAGGTTCCACATGGTAGATTTGATGTTCAGTGGCCTTTGCCTCACCCTCACTGGTATTCACTGTCCCCCTAGCGTCTCTGCCTCACCCTCACTGATATTCATTGTCCCCCTAGCGTCTCTGCCTCACCCTCACTGATATTCATTGTCCCCCTAGCGTCTCTGCCTCACCCTCACTGGTATTCATTGTCCCCCTAGCGTCTCTGCCTCACCATCACTGATATTCATTGTCCCCCTAGCGTCTCTGCCTCACCCTCACTGGTATTCATTGTCCCCCTAGCGTCTCTGCCTCACCCTCACTGGTATTCATTTTCCCCCTAGTGTCTCTGCCTCACCCTCACTGGTATTCATTGTTCCCCTAGCGTCTCTGCCTCACCCTCACTGGTATTCAATGTCCCCCTAGCGTCTCTGCCTCACCCTCACTGGTATTCATTGTCCCCCTAGCATCTCTGCCTCACCCTCACTGGTATTCACTGTTCCCCTAGCATCTCTGCCTCAATCTCACTGGTTTTCATTGTTCCCCTAGCGTCTCTGCCTCACTCTCACTGGTTTTCATTGCGTAACACCGCTACCTCAGCTATGTCTTTCCCTTCCCCTGAAGGCCATTTTGGAGTCTCCCCAGCAGTGTCTCACTCTGAATGAGATTTACAACTGGTTCATGAAGAACTTTGTCTATTTCAGGGACAACATGAACACATGGAAAGTACGTATGTGTGCATGTGTGTGTGCGTCTGTATGCATGTGTGTGTGTGCATTGTTAAGTTATGTAAACCAGCTTGATTGAGAGAGTTTAGTTAAAGACGTACATATCTCCCCCTCACTCCCCCTCACTCCCCCTCACTCCTCACTCCCCCTCACTCCTCTCTCCCCCTCACTCCCCCTCACTCCTCTCTCCCCTTCACTTCCCCTCACTTCTCACCGTTCCACTCCAACACACAGAACGCCATTCGTCACAACTTGTCTCTGCACAAGTGTTTCGTTCGAATGGAGGTTGGCAAGACCCACGGTGCTGTCTGGACTGTCGATGATGAAGAATTCAAGAAGAAGAGAAATCTAAGAGTGTATGTGGGAGGGCTGGGGAGGGATGGGAGGGACCAGGGTGGGTGAGATAAATGACATCTCTGGTCATATTGTAGAGGATCAGGGTTTGTACGTGCGTTGTGACAGCTGGCAAATAGATCTTGACAAGCATATACGCAGCAGAATCAATCAACCCATGGCAACTGGTTGCAGGACGTTTCGGCCACGTAGGCATTTGTAACTGCGTACGAAGCAGTTTTGTACACAGTTGATGAAGGCCTACATAGCCGAAACGTTCTTCAATCAGCTGCTATTGATTCTGCTTCGTATATGCAGACTCTGGTGTCTCTGTCCCTGTGCCGGCTTTAGATACTGCTCTGCGTTGAGAGGAGGATATTGTACTTGTATATATGACAGGTCACTGTGTGTGTTGGGGAAGTAGCACTTCATTACTGATCAAGAAGGGGGGCGGGGCGGGGCGGGGCAGGGGGGGCAAGCACCAGCTGCCCCTTCACACGACATGACACAGACCTTCACCTCGCTTCTCTCCTGCTGCACAGATTCAAGGGAGAGAACCTGGACGCCTCACAAGGTACCCAAGCTGCAATGCTGGTGCACTAGTCCTACAGTCGCATCATAATTTTACTCCCACTTGCATATTGCATGCTGCAATCACTTGCATGATTGCAATATTGCAATGGTGATGTCTTGCATGAATGCATGAATGATTTATGGAACACAGACTTTGCCATTCCAATACTGCAATCATGTGAGCGATTGCAGTATTGGAATGGCACCAAAATACAATTGGGACTAAAATTGTGCCACAGCTGTAGTCCTGCATTCATATAGAGTATAGTAATGTCTACTTGTGTGTGAGGTGTTGTGTGTTTGTCTGCTGCGCCTCCTCACAGACAAAACTGTGGATTCACTAGACACTAAGAGAAATGCTGAGGACGCCCAAGATGGTCTAGTTACCATGGACACCATTTCTCATAGTGATGTTGCAATGAGGAGGGGAAGGCGTGGCTCTCATGATGGTATTGTCACCATGGATACCATCCCGCATCCTGATGGTATTGGAATGGACACCATCTCCCACCGCAGTAGTCTTGCAGATGAAAAGTGAGTCGTCACACACATGTACGCATGCACACACACACACATCCTTCCTTTAGCTGTGTGCACTCCACTAGCCTCAATGAGGGGGGAGTGATACAGGCCAGAGAGTCTACGTGTAAGTCCATTAGTGCCTCTTGGCACAGAAACGCTTGTGATTGGGAAGCCCTTGGATGTTAAATGACTTCCCACAGTGATTGCACTGCCCTATGGTCTGAGGGCCATGCTTCTGACGCTTGTGGTTCACAAGACCTGCCCGGTTGCTAGCTTTGAAATTGCAGTTTGGATGGTCACAGACAAGCCCAGCCAAGACTGTAGTGAGATGTGACTGTTGCTTTCTCTTTCTCTCATCTTTCTTCCTGTCTTCCTTCCGCTCTGTTTCCTTGTTGATGGTGTCAACGTGCATCTCTACTACTCCACGCCAGGCTGACCTGTCTTGGGCAAGCTCACGCCAGTCCTGCTCAATGCCACATTTAACCAAATCCCGCTGCACCAGGTCATTCCAGCGACACTTCTGACCACCTGCTGACCGGGCTCCTTGTGCGGGGGCACTGACCAGCAGTTGCTTGGGAAGACGTGAATCAGGCATCCTGGAAATGTGACCAAGGAAACGAAGTCGACGTGCCAAAAGCAAGGAAGAGAGCCGCTGTTGATGAGCCAATTTGCGGATGGTGGTGTTACGCTTCATATCCCAGACAGAGATACCCAGGATTATACGCAAACAGCGCATGATGAAGCTTTGCAAGCGATGGATATGTGGCTGCAACAACACAGCACATTCTGTGCCATAGAGCAGTGTGGGGATGATGACAGAGCTGAAGATGCGAAGCTTTGTCTGAGTGCGGATTTTCTTCTGGTACCAGAGGATACGACTGAGACTGCCAAAGGCTTGAGAGGCCTTGCAGATCCTGGAGTTGACCTCCAGGTCAGAGCCACAGTCCTCCTGAATGACGCTTCCCAGATACTGGAAACTGGAGACAGGCTCAACAGGGGGATGGTTGGGGAAGAGATGGATGGGAACGGGTGGTGCACAATGACTGGCTGGTAGAACTGCCATGGTCTTGGTCTTTGAACAGCTGATCGACAGACCAAAAGCAGAGCAGTGGGTGGACAAAGTGGTGAGCATGGCCTCTAAGTCATTCCAAGAGTCAGCAAGCAAGGCCATGTCATCAGCATATTCGAGGTCGGTGACAAAGAGTTTCCAGCTGCAGCTTTCTACGGTTCCCCACAAGTTTGGCATTGTGAAGATAAGCAATTCCAACACCTTTGTTCTGCACTTGGTGACTGTCCAGCGACATATGGATGACAGCATCAAAATACAGATTAAAAAGTGTTGGTGCCAGAACACACCCTTGGCGCACTCCACAGGTCACATCAAAGCTCTCAGATACCCTCCCATACGCTCTCACAGCAGCTCTAGATCCGTCGTGCACAGCCCGGATGATCGAGATTAGCTTGGCAGGTAGTTGGTAGGAGGACTGGAGGATGGACCAAAGGGCCTCACGATTGATGGAGTCATATGCTTTCCGCAGGTCAATAAAGCATATGTACAGGGGACGATGGAATTCCCTTGCCTTCTCCATCAGTGTGCGAACAGAAAACAAGTGGTCTGCACAACCCCTTCCACTGCGAAAACCACATTGGCTCTCACGCAGGAGGAGTTCTGTTCTGGGTTTCACACGATTCAGGATGGCTTTTGTAAAGACCTTGCTGGGGGTACTGAGGAGGGCAATCCCACGATAATTATCACAGATGGTACGGCTGCCTTTCTTGTGAAGTGGAATTAGTAGCTGGCTTTTCCAGTCCTCTGGGACCTCTTCCTTGTGCCAGATGGTATCAAATAGGGACTTGAACCACCTCACAGACTCAGCACCACCCAGCTTGATCATCTCAGCAGTGATTCCATCCATTCCTGGGGCCCTACTGTTCTTCAGTTGAGAGATGGCAGTACAGATCTCCTCCTCGGAGAGTGGAGCACACAGGTCAAGGTCAGGTGGTTCACCAGGGTGACCAGATGGTGAGATGACTGGTAGGTTCTCAAAGGAGGCCTCACTGACCTCCACTCCACAGTTGACAACGCTGGAGAAATGCTCTGCCCATCTGGCAAGCTTGGCTGTGTCAGTTGTGAGGGGGGAGCCATCCGAGGCAGTGAGGGTAGATGAAGAGGGTTTGGTAAAACGATTCTTGAGCAGTCTGAGCTCCTTTATCAAAGAACCCCCATGGCCAAGTTGCTCAGCCACCCAAGCACGTCTTTCAGCCTCCACAGCACGAGCAGTCCACCATGCATTCCGAGCTTTCTCAGCTGCTTCTTTGGTCAATTTGCAAAAAAGCTTGTATTCCTCTCGGTGGCTCTTAACTTCATAGCCTCGCTTGGCAGCATCACGATAACTAAGCCAAGCATTGCTCTTCTTCTGAGACAAATTCCGTAACTCGTCTGTCACCCAATCAGGATCGTGAGATGAGAGGACTTCAGGCAACACAGTACAAGCAGAATTGATGGCGGACTTGAAAGCGCTCCATGAAGATTCGATGGAAGCGTCATTAGGAATGTGAGAGTAAGCTTCAGAAAGATGTGTTCTGAAATCTGACTTGATGTCAGCATGAAGGTTGGTGGTCTGACGATGAGGGACAGTAGATTGACGGCGTTTGGTTTTGATCTTGAAACGCAAGGTGGAGACAACTAGCTCATGATCAGATTCATGGAGTACTGACCGGTACACACGGGTGTCAAGTATGGATGATCTAAAACGTCTGTTCACTAGAATGTAATCAATGATGTGACCAGGCCTTGAACGATTTCCATTTCGGAACCAGGTGGTTTTGTGGATGGGCTTGTGCTTAAACCAGGTATTGGTGACAAGAAGCTGGTTATTCGAGCAGAAATCAAGCAATCTCTCACCATTGCCATTGCAGTCGCCTATGCCATGTGGACCAATGACAGACCTCCAGGACTGGAAATTAGACCCGACACGGGCATTGAAATCCCCTAGAACCAACAGCATGTCTCTAGGTGGAACATCAGAGACCACAGACTGCAGCTGATCATAGAATGTGTCAGAAGGAGCTGCAGCTTGTGTTGTACCGGAAGATGGGTTGGTAGGGGCATAAATGGCAACAACAGTGACGTAAGAGAGGTGACATTTGAGGCGGATACGTATGATTCGATCAGAAACAGGGTGGAACACGCTACCAGCAGCTTCCCAAGAGTAGCGAGCAGAAGGACTCAAGGCAATAGCCACACCATGAACACCATTGGAGGGACCGGAGTAAAGGATGGTAGTAGAACGGATGTTCACAATGCCATGACCAGGCCAGCGGGTCTCAGAGAGGGCTAAGAGCTCAATCCTCTTCTTCTTCATTGTGTCAATGGTGGCCAGCAATTGTGCACTCTGATCACTGAGTGAGCCCAGAGTGCGGACATTCCAACAAGCGATTCTTGTCTTGGACTTAGCGTGAAGAAATTCACGAGACTCACGAGACTTCTGGTTTTTGTAGGCTGCATGATTTTGAGCACCAACATTAGATGCGCAGGGATCAGAATGGGGCGCCAGCCCATCTGTCCGCTGTCGTGCAATTGGCAAGGCCATAGCCTAGGAACCAGGGATCACCACGAGGAGGTTGCACGACGCGATCCCCACACACACACATACATACACACACACACACACACACACACACACACACACACACACACACACACACACACACACACACACACACACACACACACACACAGCTACCTTAGTCCTGCTCTGTCTATGCTACTCAGTGCCAGAGATGATAGCCACTCTTCGGATGAGGACGATAATGACAGGTGAGGAGGGAGAGGAGGAGGTGCACAGGGACTACAGGAGGGAGGGGTGGCAGTGCATGCAACTGTCACTGAAAGAGCTAGCATTTTTCAATGCAGCATGTGACTTCAACCACCAGCATACCATGCACAGCAAACCAGACCAGACCTGAGTCTGAATTCATTACAGCTTCTGCAGCCTCGATGATCTGCATGGCATTCAAATTGTCACATTTCACTACCACCTCCCCCACCGCCACACACACAGCAACTTGTCTCTGCACACCTAAGCATACTGTGTCTTGTCTGTCAGTTCTCTCTCTTTCCCTCCTTCCCGTAGCTCTCCAGACTCAGAAGAGACAGCAACTCTAAGCACTTTCACCGTTGCTATCAGTGCTCCTTCGTATTGACACACACCCCTAACTTCCCCAATTAATCTCCCCTTTTTGTTCCCTTTGCTGGAGGTTCAACCCTTGTGACCCTTGTACCCATTGCTACAAACTTTTGTCAATGAGAGAATCAGCAGACAGTTTTTAGGAAATTTGCAGACTTTTGTTTCTGTATGTGTATGCAAGCATAGAGTAAAGTGTAATACACACATTCACTGCTACCATCACTGTAGAATTAATACTATTTGTAGCACATACTAATGTACAGTATGCTGTTGTACACATCACCAATTTTGTATTCACTGTAACCGGCTCACTAAGTGATTTATTCCATTAATTCATAGAATTAATGTCATTTTCCTTAATTTAATTAATCACAGAGGGTTTTAACAAACTGTTGTTGTACTTTCCTTTTGTTGCGCGGTTCAGAACCATTATGTTACCCGCATTAATTACCTTGGTTGCCAAGTAGCAGCAGCATGGTGTGTGGTGGATAACATCATTGCACATTTACTTTAGGAGAGTTGCATATTTATAGTTTTAGATCTTGCTTGCTCTTCATAGCTTTATTGAGACGCGTGAAGTCATCCTAGATAATAACTCCTTGAAGTATGGCATGATAATTTATGAGCATAGAGCTAATAAAGTTGAAGCAACTATAGTAACTTGAATTAAGGTCGACTGCTTGTACGTATATAGGATCAATGTGATGATGCCATGTTCTTATCGAGTTATGTTGCCTGTACAGGTTCACAATCTAAACCAAATGAAACACATGTAGTTCATACGCATGTATATAATCTATGTCTGCATTGAGTATTGAGCTGGTCTGGCGCGCCAGACCACACCATGATTGATTCTGCCCTCCCAATTGATCAATGTCTGGTGCAACCATCAATAAGCGTCACTTGTATCTTCACTGTCCAACTGCACTTCAGAACTATGGATATGTACGGAAGGGCAACAACTAGCCAGCATTCACAATCACAGGGATGAAAATTATAAAAAGAAAGAAATGGCATTCAAGCCTTCTTGTAATCAGTCTGGTGCTAGTGAATGAAAATGAGTCAAATGCGTCAAATGAGTCACAGTGACAAGAAACATATGGTAATGACGTCATTGGTCAACACATGCACAGTCAGTGACCCAATCCCTGCTTGGAACGTCTCATGACAGCATGTATTGGATCCCGGATCCCATTCCCATTTGGACCAAGCCCACTACCCGGCACCCAACCCATGCTCTGCAACAGCTGGTGTCCGACATTGCCGGCTCCAATGGGCTGCACTCCCTCGCCCACCAACTGGCCTTCGTGTACAGAGTGATGTGGCAGAACTGCAGCTGGGGGGAGAAGGACAGATCTACCACGGTAAGAGTGCGCTACAGAACAGCTCCAAGGCAGGGCATGCATTGCACTCCTCACCACACCTGTACAGACACACCAACACGAAGGTCTATGTGTACCTGTCACTCTTTGATGCATCACAACACTTCAATAGTATTACTACTTTGTGTCTAGGTCTTCTGACTGAAGGAAGACCTAGGCACAAACCAGTATACGTCGAAACTCACTCACCACTCCTACAATATTTGTACATTTATCCTCACAACACGCATTCACCAACATCTAGGCATAAACCCACACACACACTTACTTGGTGAGGAACATCTGTCAAGAATTCGCTTCACATCCTCACGATTGGCCAGCCTGCTGTCCGCTGTCTTGTGTAAGAGAAGAGCCTGGATGGAGGTATGCTTCTCTCCCAGCACCGAACACACTACTCCATACAGCTCAGCAATCTCGCGGACAAGGTGACAGTTCTTCTTGCTCATGAGGGGAAGGGGAAGCTCCTCCAGGGTCGGACTCTCTACCAACCGCCTCACCTCTTGGTCAATCTCTTCGGGGAAGAGGTAGTAGGACTTGGAATGACTTGGACGCCTTGAGGAGGACTGCAGTCCCCTCTTGGCACTATCCATGCTGCTCTTTCTCCTACTATGCACCTTCGCTGCCTCACTCACTGCCTTTCTAAAGGACCTCCACGATCGCTTACGCATGACCGGCTGAATACCTCGCAGAATGCTGGACATCTGAAGATCAGCATCGGGAAGAACGCCATCACTGTCGCTGCTCATAGTTTCTTCCTCCCACCAGAAGGGCACTCGTCTGGTGTGCTCAAAGCTACTCTCCTCGTCATCACCATCTCTGCCCCTCTCATCAGCTGTCTCACTCAGTTCACTCTCACTCTCAGTATGGTTGCCATGACAAGTTGCCATAGCAACCGACGATTGGTACACTTCGACAACCCCATTCACAGGCAAGTCATCTTCCATTTCTTCGTCGGGACGTGAAGTGAATTGTGAGATGTCTTCGATGTCTGATGTATCACTGCTACACATGTTGTGCTGAAGACGTGAACAGATTGAACGGTCCAGGTGGTGGCCTGTTGCAAATGCTCCTTGCTTTGGGTGAAGTAAGGATTCATTAACAGTTAGATGTAGCCCTCCAACACCTCTTGCCAACTTGGAAGAAGAGGCAGGCACTCTTTGCTTACCCTTCTTTAGGGGATTAAACCGGTGTGCTTTCAGCCACGGGTCGCCCGCCTTCTCTGGCATTTCTATTTTACCGCTCAGGGAATCACCAAACTCCATGCAGTCAGTAGGATCCATCTTCTTTTTCTTCCTTCCTTTCCTCGAGAGCCTTCTCGAGTTCCTTTTTCGTCTGGATCCCAACTTCGAAAACCTCGTGGGCGAACCGGGAACCTCGCTACAACTAGAAGCGACCCCGCCGCACCCCGTCGACCGCTCCAGCTGGTCGTCAGAGAACCCCAGGAACACCTCGTACTTGGAGAGGGAAGAGAAGTGAAGAGACTGCAAGCGACGGGCTACTTCGAGGTCCAAGTCGTCGGAGAAGCAGTCCGTCTCCTCTTCTAGCCTTCCCCGCCGCTGCCGGCGGGAATTTCGCTTGCCTCCCGGCCGAGGGCTACGACGTTTACTCATAACAAGAGGGGTTATACGTTGGAACTCCCTGTAATTAGCAGTGGGCAGGTTCATGGAGGACATATCCCATTTGCGTAGGCGAAATCTAACACTTTAGGGTAAAACTGGTGACCATGGTGATGAGCTATGAATATCGTTAATTGTCACTAAGTCCTGCATCTTCCCCCACAAGCACAGAGAGCTGGGATAGTGCTGATTTAACGTTGATCCCGTTGCACCCTGCCGAAAGCTTGTTTCTACGCCATCTCCGGTGAGTGTGGTCCTTCCTCCTTCCGTCTTTACCACCGAAGTGTACGGAGTGGGTGGGGTGGGGAGGGCCGGGGCTACTCTGCAATGTTACGGACGTCTTACCCCAAGGTCCAGAATTGCAGGCGAATCTGGCACGTTTACAGGCAGATACATGTGTCAGGAGCGCTGGTAATGTTGTGTTCGGCACGCTTGGGCCCCTTGGTTGTTGCAGCGTGTGCTAGTGTGTACGAAGTGTGCATGGTTTAATGGCTGGCATTGAAGTGGCTGTGGGTGTCCCTGGCATTTTGGAGTGGTGCCTGCACGCAACAAGAGACGCGGGTAACGACGTATGACATCGCTTTCAGCTCATTGTGCCAGGCATCCTTGGTTACAGCGAGATGACCTAGAAGTAACATGAGTGAGATAATCCTGGTTACAGGATGTGCTGTGGCTAGGTGATAGTCTATGTACGACCACATCTCGAATATGGCTTGAGTGGGCTTGAGTGCGGTGAAGTCTTGTGTAGTTCGTGCTCTGGACTATATACCTACTCCACAAGAACCCTTAGAGCCTGCATGCTGCTTTTTAGATATGAGTGCATGTAGCTGCTACGGTTGGTGGGGCTTGTTTCTTCTGCATTCCTGATATGCATTGTTAAGCCTCAGTCTCAAAGCCATTCTGGGCTATATATCCACTTTCTCACTGCATACCAAGTGAATGAAGTGCAACTTCATCTCTGCTACTTTTACTCTTGTGCTCTGTGTGTGGTTGACTCAGGTCTCTTAGGGAATGATAAATCCTAACTAATATTATTGTGCACATACCATACCTTCAAAGTGTGCTGTTGATTAATTGGGTATGCACTGTACACATGATTGTGTGTAAGATAATCATTACAAGTGAATGTAATGTGTGTGTATCCATTTCAATCAACTGTTGAGCTGCAAAGTAGTAGTGCTAACGCTGGTGCAAGCCAGACTGGGGACAAGCTTGACCCTTTGAGCTCCTTTAAAAGCTGTCAAAAGTGCACTCACACTAGTGTTTGTAGGCGGTGTCTGCCGCCTTTCATTACGGCCCCTACAATTGAGTATTCAGCTACGTAACTTGCGTCCATTGTGCTGCATGGGCTGGTATGTGGCACATGAAGGGTTTATTGTCTCTGGCTGGATGCAGTGGCCCTGGAGGGTCTTGTCCCAACTTTTCTATTCACCGTCAGCCATATGTACATGCTACTTCAATTGTGGATGCTCCTTGACGTTGAAGGAAGCTGCACAAGACTCTGCCATTCTAATACTGCAGCCACACAACTGAACCTCTTCTCTCCACAACTTAAGACTCACAGACAGGTCTTCCCCGAGCTAGCCTGTGGTAGTCTTGCTCATCTGTGCGTTGCCCTTCACTGCTGTCCTGCACAGTGACACTATGACGTCATTGCTACACCACACTCAGGTGTGATGTAAAAGTGACATTTACCACACTCTACCCTAGGTAGGAGGAAAGTGAAAGCATGAGTATAGGAGAGAAGTAGTGTCAGTAGGAACATTTTGGGCTTTATTGAATATGTCATCCAGGTGTTATAGGGGTGTATATCAGATGTGCATGTCATGGATGCGAAATTGAATTTCAATGGATTTATATGGCTACGAATTGATTCACCCTGGCACCTTCTTTAAACCTAAGTACTTTTACAGTGTTGCAGTTTATCATCATTATCATCATGCAGTTTCATTATTTACACAGCAGAACTCTTAGTTTCTGTTGTCTGTTTGCATTCATTGGTTTAGTTTGGACATTCCTCTGCTTCAGTTGTCACACATTTAAGTTCTGTAGTCAGTGAAGACCTTCATGATCATAGCACACAAAATTCTCCATCGATGACCACGGCAGGCTGGCCTGTACAGGACACTGGCCTGTACAGGATACGCTTACGTACATATTCCAGATTGTTGACATTTGAGAGCTGGTCCTGAATGGCTGTGCATGGCTTAGGCTCCGCCCTTCACCTGGCTACTTCTGCAACAGCATGCCTTAGGCTCCGCCCTTCACCTGGCTACTTCTTCAACAGCACGCCTTAGGCTCCGCCCTTCACCTGGCTACTTCTTCAACAGCATGGCTTAGGCTCCGCCCTTCACCTGGCTACTTCTTCAACAGCACGCCTTAGGCTCCACCCTTCACCTGGCTACTTCTGCAACAGCACACCTTAGGCTCCGCCCTTCACCTGGCTACTTCTTGAACAGCACGCCTTAGGCTCCGCCCTTCACCTGGCTACTTCTGCAACAGCACGCCTTAGGCTCCACCCTTCACCTGGCTACTTCTTCAACAGCATGGCTTAGGCTCCACCCTTCACCTGGCTACTTCTGCAACAGCATGGCTTAGGCTCTACACTTCACCTGGCTACTTCTTCAACAGCACGCCTTAGGCTCCGCCCTTCACCTGGCTACTTCTTGAACAGCACACCTTAGGCTCCGCCCTTCACCTGGCTACTTCTTCAACAGCATGGCTTAGGCTCTACGCTTCACCTGGCTACTTCTTCAACAGCACGCCTTAGGCTCCGCCCTTCACCTGGCTACTTCTTCAACAGCATGGCTTAGGCTCCACCCTTCACCTGGCTACTTCTTCAACAGCACGCCTTAGGCTTCACCCTTCACCTGGATACTTCTTCAACAGCACAGCTGCCGATGCTAATACACGGTAACAAAATAAACCATTTACAAGTGCGGAGACAGTAGACCAATGGAATTACAGGCTGTAACTTGATGAGGAGAGATAAGGAGTGCATGGTGGAGTAGGTATGCATGTATGCATTGTTGTATAGTTGTTGCATGATGAGGCCATACATTAAAGGGGACGTAGTCAATATGTTGTATATTAACCAGTCTGTAACTACTGTGGGAGCCTTGGACTCTTAGTTGGTCAATGTGTATGTTGTACTCGATTTGAATAGCAGTTTAAACAGAATGTGCACCGCACATCCAGCAAAGAGTAATATCTGCGATCTGACGAAGTGGGTTACTTCAGTTTTGACCTTGTATGGTCAGAAGTGGTGTCTTGTTCCAACTTACACTTCTTTGTATTCTTCCTTCTTCCAAAGAGTCTACCACTGAACCCATGGAAAGAACAACTGCCACTCGAGATTTGTTTGACTGTTTGGTTAGGATTAACGTTCTTTCAAAAGGCAACAAGCCAGTTGTATATACGCATGTACATCACCTCTCGATTCACTCCACTGTTAAGTGTCTCTTCTCTGAAAGGCAGCAAGCCAGTTGTATACATGTACATCACCTCTCGATTCACTCCACTGTTAAGTGTCTCTTCTCCGAAAGGCAACAAGCCAGTTGTATACATGTACATCACCTCTCGATTCACTCCACTGTTAAATGTCCCTTCTCCGAAAGGCAACAAGCCAGTTGTATACATGTACATCACCTCTCGATTCACTCCACTGTTAAATGTCCCTTCTCCGAAAGGCAACAAGCCAGTTGTATACATGTACATCACCTCTCGATTCACTCCACTGTTAAATGTCCCTTCTCTGAAAGGCAACAAGCCAGTTGTATACATGTACATCACCTCTCGATTCACTCCACTGTTAAATGTCCCTTCTCTGAAAGGCAACAAGCCAGTTGTATACATGTACATCACCTGTCAATTCACTCCACTGTTAAATGTCCCTTCTCTGAAAGGCAGCAAACCAGTTGTAGTGTCACATGCTAGGCCAATATCTATTAATTAAGTGCACTCGGGGTTTATTTAGATATTGCCTTCACGAATATAATCTAACTATAATTTGCAAGTCATTGAACTAAAATGTAGCCATATGCAACTAGTGTATTATCCAGGAGTCCATTGACATCATCGTTGCCGAACTGTAAAGTGAGGCAAGTAATCACGTTGCATTGTCGCTTTGCATTTGTATATATATACGTATTTATATATGTATATATCTGTCCCAGTCAATCCGAGACACCTCGATTGCACAATTGATTCCTGTTCTTCTGTTCGGCACGTAAGACTACTACGAGCTCCACTTCGACGGAATCTGCAGCTCATCTGCGCGCATAAGCACTTTAATGCTTTAGGCTGCATTCACATCTTTGCTGGCATCGCGTATTGCTCGGTTGGGGGGGGGCTACATGGTTCCTGCCAGTCTGCTACTTTTGGCTTACGTCATTCTACCCGTGTGGCTGGGACACCTTCCATTCGAAGTCCAAATTAGTGGGTGGCAATTGAGAAGCAGGCACATGCTGTGGGCAACACAAAGGACCTATATTCAGGCCTGGGCTTCAGCCGGGCCATCCTCCATTTTGCTTAAGTCTGTCACCAGTGAGGCTCCTGCATTCTTATGTATGCCCTAGTTCCAGTATGCATTTATAAGGTGAAGTTTGTTCTGTTCCAGGCAAGTAACTATGGTAACCTTTGTCAGTGGACTTCTCCTGAGTTCTGTGCAGTGTTGCCTGGTATGAAAGTCTTGTTGTGAGCTGTCGCCAGAGCAATGTCAAGCATTCACTGATCTCTCCCTAGAGGTGGCGTCCTACAGCCAAGCTATTCATGCATACAAATGCATGCACACAGTAGGTTATGCTTGAATGGTGTGAAATACGTACTGACAGAGATTTTTAACATACTGAGGTAATTCTTCGAATATGCTTGGTGTTTCCTCATCTTGTTGTAAGCATGACTTGCTTCATTGGTTGGTTGAGCACTCCCACAGGGAGCTTGTGAGAATACGGTCTCAAAGTCCACAGGTATGCATGCATACACCTTCAGGTACACACAACATGTGTGTGGTTTGGCGTTTTAGCAAAACGTCATACCTTTCCCATGAAAACAGGTGACATATGACCTCCCTTGCTCCAACTATTTACTGCTCAAGGTGACAGTAGCGGTTAGTTGCATTGTCACTTGCTGTTCTACTAAGAATCTATTACAACTTCAGTCCCATTCCCATTCCTGGATCAGTTGCAGGTGTTCTTACGTTCTTACTTAGGTCCAAGCTGTAATTTGCGAAGTGTAGTTATTTCCAAACTTCTAGTCCAATTGCACATTACGATCACTCACGTGAGTTAGGTTTTGAAACGGTAGAGTCTCACGTGAACTCCGATGACATTTGTGAGCGGATGAGAGTACCGTTTTAAACACTGTAATCTTGCGAGTGATGGGAGTGTGCAAATCGGAACTAGAAATTGTGACGTTGAATTAAACTGTGGGCCACTGTGGAACTGAATTGTAAAATTGTCACTGTGACTGTCACTGTTTAATTGTTGAATTGTGACACTGTCACTGTAACTGACAATGTGAAGTGGAATTGAATGAGAAACTGAAATCCAGTTGTGCTCACCTTATACAACCTATACTGTATATAACAGGCTCCCAGAGACCCTTTTTGAATACCAATGACTGTATTCCCTTTCAACCACAGGTGTGATTGGGATGAGTGTGGCAAGGAGATCAGCGATGAAGGAGATAACTCACTTTCTTGTGTTCTACGTTGTATTTTTGGCAACTGTCTCAACAGGTTTGCACGCACACACACACACACACACAACACACACACACACACACACACACACACACAACACACACACACACACTTGCTGTACAACTGCATTTTATCTGCTTCACTGAGGTCTGTTTACAAGAGGGAGGGGAGGGGTAACTGTCCTGTGGTCCTGGGTGTTTAGCAATGCTATTGACAAGTGAATTGTGTTAACGAAAGAGGTGTCACTGTGGGAAGGAAACATGTTGTCCTGTTCACCAGTGGGACCCCATGGGACATACTTGGAAGAGTTCATAGCATGTGTGATGCTGTGTGAAGTGGTCCCCAAAGAGTCCAGTCCTCTAAAGGGCTGCCATTGTGTTTCTTCCCTGAAGGTGCTATGGAAGCTGTGTCCACATTCCTGTCTCAGTGACCTTAGAATAGCATGCCATGGTCATGCGATCAACCTAGGGGTACGTATGTATGTGGGCTTCAAGAGAAAACGTACTATAGCGCCTTATGCATAATTTGGAGTACGAGGCCGAATAAGTTTCATCGACTTCGTTTACGAGTGTCTTGTAAACGACTGAGGCGACATGCAGTACAATTGCATAACTAACGAGGTACACGTCGTAGCTCCTTTTCGGCGTTCGTTTGAGTGCAATACGACGTTGTTCGACGAAGTTACGGCCTTGTACGGCAATGGATGTGTTTGCTGATCAACGAAGCAAGCTTTAGGAGATGTTCTGTCGCTTCTGGAGGCTGAATTTGCGGATGCTGAGAGGGAATACCAGCACACAGATGTGAACACCGACCAGGAGGATGATACGGAAGAGCAAGAGGAGGACACCAGCACGGAGAAGAATTCGGATGAGGAAGATGGCCATGATTTAGCGCACGGCTAACTTGTGTCCTTATGAGAAGCCACCATCAATACTTTACCCTGACATTGATTGGTATCCACCACATTCGTCCTCTGACTCAGTTAAGGACTGCCTGATAGACTCCTACCTCAGCGTGGCCATTTTAATGACGTCACAAATGCATGCAACTATTATGCAAATTAGGTCGCCAAAACATTCTTCTTTCAATATCTGAGAAATGGAAAGGGGTAGGAACATGCCGATTGGCCCATGGATACATTTCGCATAGTTCTAGCAAAAAATGCAAGAAAAGTTTTTTGATAAAGTTGCCATAAGGCACGTTTTCGCATGGAAGCCCACATATAAGAAGGTATGCATGTAAATACGATAATATTATTTCACAAGTTTGCGCATTGGCAACCTTAATGTTTCAGAATGCTGACTAGATTGTTCAAGTATGTGGCCGTCTTGAGAAATTGGGCTGTGTCACACATTGCTATGCTCCACCCCCACTCCCCTCCCCCTCCTCCCTACTTTGCCACTGCAGCCCAAGCACAAGTACCCATCTTCACTAAAGAGCCCTCGGATCAGGTGCTCCGTGTCGATTCTACTGTCATACTGGAATGCGAGGCATCTGCTGGTGAGTCCTTCCTCCTCCTCCTCCTCCTCTTAGCATTTATGGATACAATGTGGCTGGGGGCTCTGGTAGGAGCAGGTGAAGGTGCTACATAATACTGGGGAGAACCGGGTGTGGTATCCTATTCCAGGTATCCTGTTCTGTTCTGTTCGATGCTGCATCAATTCTACCACATGCCTGTGTGTGTGCCAACTATTCTGTGGCTGGTGTCAGGTGGCCATGGCCTAGCTGCAGTGCTGCTGCTGGGCAATCGAGTAGGCGAGAGAGCTGTGGGCGTGTCAGTGGGATGAATGGAGTGTCCTACCTAATGTATAAGGCTGTGGCCTACCCTAATGTATAAGGCTGTGGCCTACCCTAATGTATAAGGCTGTGGTACCTACCCTATTGCATAAGGCTGTGGTTCCTACCCTAATGTATAAGGCTGTGGTACCTACCCTAATGTATGTATAAGGCTGCGGCATACCCTAATGTATAAGGCTGTGGTACCTACCCTAATGTATGCATAAGGCTGTGGTACCTACCCTAACGTATACGGCTGTGGAGCCACCCTACGTAAATCACACACACTGACTCGCACGCTGATGACTGAAGCCTATCCTGGCCTACACAGCCTGATCCTATCAGTGTCCTGTATAACTACGTACGTAGAAGCCGCTGTTGTACTGGTAGTGGCATAGAACTGGACCACTCCCTGTGTGCAGTTGTAATGGGCAGTGCCACAGGTGGTGTCCAAGCCCTACAGCTCTCAACACCATACCTGATGTGTTATGTCTCACCTGATTGTGGGGGGTTATCTGCCACCAGCTGCCTGCATGTGTACCTGTAGGGGTTGCAATAAGTTGCTGTGTGTGTGTGTGTGTGTGTGTGTGTGTGTGTGTGTGTGTGTGCGTGTGCGTGTGCGTGTGTGTGTGTGTGTGTGTGTACTGCCTGTGAGTGCAGTGAATGTGGTGCTCTCCTTGGAAGTGTGTAGTAGTGACCCTATGCCGTGGGCTCACTCCCTGCCACATGCAGGTTCTCTTGCAGTGGTGTACTCGTGGTCCTTTGATGGCGTTCCCTTTGAGAGCAGTGAAGAGAGGATGTACGCACAAAGTGGGACACTTGTGTTTCAACTGACGAGAACGAATGTGGGGAAGTTTGCGTGCCTTGCAAGCACCTCACAGGGCACAGTGTCCTCCAGGCCGGCAAACATTCAAATAGCAGGTGTGTGTGTGTGTGTGTGTGTGTGTGTGTGTGTGTGTGTGTGTGTGTGTGTGTGTGTGTGTGTGTGTGTGTGTGTGTGTGTGTGTGTGTGTGTGTGTGTGTGTGTGTGTGTGTGTGTGTGTGTGTGTGTGTGTGTGTGTGTGTGTGTGTGTGTGTGTGTGTGTGTGTGTGTGTGTGTGTGTGTGTGTGTGTGTGTGTGTGTGTGTGTGTGTGTGTGTGTGTGTGTGTGTGTGTGTGTGTGTGTGTGTGTGTGTGTGTGTGTGTGTGTGTGTGTGTGCCTGTGGTGTGTGTGTGCA
The DNA here is from genome assembly GCA_949841015.1 of Aplysina aerophoba. Lineage (NCBI taxonomy): Eukaryota > Metazoa > Porifera > Demospongiae > Verongiida > Aplysinidae > Aplysina > Aplysina aerophoba. Next base: position 441,564 of record OX465049.1, on the reverse strand, counting down.
TGTGTGGGTGTCTTAGTGTTTGTGCTGCAGTGTGATTTTTGTACATGGCCTTGTTCACTGCAGACATTGCTGAGTTTAACGTCCCACAGCGACAAACTGTCATAGCCACAGAAGGCTCACCCCTCGTCCTGCGTTGTGACAACTATATAAGCGTGGGAAGGACAAGTGTCGAATGGTCGATGTATGATACAACACTGGGCAGATTTATACCAGTACAACAGAGTGATGCACATATTTTTGGGGAGCTGGACTTTGGCCTCTACTTCCCTGCGTTCCGGGCAGATCAGTTCGGGAGGACCAGCCAGTTCCAGTGCACAGTTTCAAATCAAGATGCCCAAACATTTGAAGATGCCACTTTTGATGTCACAGTTAATGATAGTGAGTTGTTGACATGATTGAGGTTCATGCACACTGGCCAAACGATTCACACATTCAGACGATTTGGTGGCCTTCAGCTAACTTCATCAGCAAAGTTATCATTAATTTTGTCCTCGTGTGACATGAGTCATTGAAGACAATAGCAGATTGAAATCTCTCTCTCCCCCTCCCTC
>OX465049.1:421013-438513 GCA_949841015.1 Aplysina aerophoba | reverse complement strand
ATTAACGATGCCTCAGTGACGAGTCTGATGGACAGTGGAGTGCTCCCCTTCACGGAGTATCGGTTCCGTGTGGATGCGACGGACAGGAATGGGCAGGAGGAGAGTGCTTACTCTGTGTACTACACGACTCCAGAAGCAGGTATGAGGTGTGGGGAGGGGGAGGGAGGGGTGGCATGGGTTGGGTGAGGGAGGGATTGATGAGGATGAAGAGGGAGGGAGGGAGGGGATAGGATGTGTGGGTAGAAGCAGTGAGTGGTTGTGTTCATGTGTGTCACGTGTATATGCATCCCTGTGTGTCTGTGCTTATTAGTCAGTCTGCTATGTCTGTCTGTCTGTCTGTGCACTGGTGTGCCCGTGCACCTTTCAACAATGTGTCTCTGCTGACCCCACCCCTCAGCTCCCACTGCCACGCCCACTGGCTTATCCTCCACACTTGTCAACAGCACAATGTTGAGAATATCCTGGCAGGTCAGCGCACACTGTAGTGGAACACATAGGCGTCTTGATGTTACATGGTTGTTATATGGCTCTTGGTGGTCACATGATTGTCACATGATTTATCCATCTTCCTGTAGCCTCCCCCTGAACGCAACACTGATAGAACAGGTCGAAATGGCATCATCACTGAATACGAGATACAGCATCGAGTGCCATCAAGTGGAGATGACTTCTCCATCACCACTGTTGATGGAAGTGTGACACATGTTCTCCTCTTGGGCACACAGCTGGAAGTCAAGATTGCTTGCAGCACCAGCAAAGGCCAGGGTCCCTTTACTGCTGCCCGCGTGTTTGACGGCTCAGGTGGGGAAGCGGGAGACAGTCAGTCAGCCTACACCCAGGGTAGCATACGTGCTCCCTGCTGACACATTTTCAAGTCACTTTCAAGCACAGTAAAGGGTTAGGAAACGGGCTGAAATCCTTGCCTCCTTCTTCAGGGTGAAGATAGAAGCTAGTCCTGATCTCACGTTCGTGACTAGCTTCATCTATCAGATTTTTTGCCTTGAAAAAGACCAGAGCATTCTGGTCGAAACTTCGGCAAGGTCTTCAGCCTATTTTCTAACTGGTACAGAAGAACACTTTACCATTCATGCAACATCCAGCTGAGAAGCCTCCACTTCACTTTACAAGCGTGCGATATTCTCTACGGGATGCGGCGGCTTATCACATTGATAGCAGACAGTTTAGCACAGCCATGACATTCACCAAAAGAGCATTCCTTGCCGTTGATTAGCTTCACTGTTTGAACCAGGACGTTTAAAAGTAGTTCTCCACCATAATAATATACGTAAGATCACTGGATTATTCAGACCCTTCAAAGTTGGTCATCTGTTGTGCTTGTTCCCTTCTGCCCCTCTCAGATGCCATCCCTCCCACCGTCGCACCCTTCTACGAAGCGGTGTGGTTCATAGCTGTAGTGGTTGTGGCAGGCCTTGTGGTGATGGCCAGTGTGGTCATCATTGTCAGCATCTGCTGCATTGCTGGCTGGAGACGGAAGAGGAGCAAGGCGTACCACGGTGAGTAGGGTGTTGTTTATTAGGTTTGTTTACCACTATGGTGTTGTTTACTAGATTTGTTTACCACATGGTTTTGTTTACTAGATTGTTTACCACTATGGTGTTGTTTACTTGGTTGTTTACCACTATGGTGTTGTTTACTTGGTTGTTTACCACTATGGTGTTGTTTACTTGGTTGTTTACCACTATGCCTTGTGGTATTGCTGACCAGTTCACCAATTGCCTTTCACCAGTCAGATGTACAGTATGGTGTTGTTTGCTAGCTTTGGTTTTGTTTACCACTATGGTATCGTGTCACATGATCTAACTGATGGTTATTCCCTCAGTTCCATTCAGGGGAGGAAACGAGCCCAACTTTGATGTGTACCAGTATGAAATGGAGAAGGGTGCACGCCTACAAAGGTGGGTGTCTCTCGTCTCACACTACCCTTTCCACCATTCATCCTGTTTACTCCCTACAATCCCCTCCATTCCACTCTTCTCCCCATTCCTACCACCCCACCCCACCCCACCCCTCCACTACACTCCCCACTCACCCCACCCCACCCCACCCCTCCACTACACTCCCCACTCACCCCACCCCACCCCTCCACTACACTCCCCACTCACCCCACCCAAACCCTCCCCTCCACTACACTCCCCACTCACCCCACCCCACCCCTCCACTACACTCCCCACTCACCCCACCCCACCCCACCCCTCCACTACACTCCCCACTCACCCCACCCAAACCCTCCCCTGCCTTCCCTCAGTGTCCAGCCAGTAGTCATGTACCACGATGGGCAGGTGACAACCGAAGACCCCTACCATGCTGCCTCCAGCTTCATGGGCATACCAGAAGACTACCGCAGCTATCCACCACCGCCCACCTTCTACGACGCAAGGGGGCGTGTTGCATCGCTGGAGTGGGGCTCGCCCCCTCCTCTTAAGTTAACAACGTTGGGTCCCCAGAGAGCAAAATCATACGAGTGGGACCCAAGACAACTGCAGACAACTCCGACCTTCTTTGCAGAGTGGAGCAAGCCAGAGAGCATGCAAGGAGTTGTGGACAACCGGGCGATGACTGCACTTCAAACCCAGTGGAGTGAGGGCCCGGATGAGGTTTTCTCCGGACAGCAGGTGGAGGTGGTTCACATTGGAGTTCAGGGGAGTGACTCTCCCAGCAGCTCAATGGAGAAACCATCTCAGTCAGCCAATGATGATGGGGAGGATGACACGGGCTCACACACACTCTCGTTTGCAGCTTCTTCAACATTTGTGTAGCACGTCACAATACCTGTCTCGTGTGGAGTTCTGTGGTAATTGTACAAACGTACAGTATGTGTGTGTGTCTGTCGCATCCCAGCTCTCACTGTGCCACCACTATCACAGCCTTATGCAGATAGATATGTGTAACATGCATGTATAAATATACGCACCTAAGTAACGGAGCTGATGTTTATCCAAAAAATTCTTATATAATATTATGTTACGTATGTTTATTTAATTAAGATGGAAATTTTTGAGCACAAGCTAGAACTTGTCAAGTGCGTGCATGCAATATTTATAGATATTTCAGTATAGGGCTGCATTAATTAACAATTATATATAATTACATAACTGCCCACCAGTGTATTACAAATGAACTCAGCATTCAGCAGGTTACTTTGGATCATGTCAAGCACACAGAAGTAACTTAAGATGTTACCCCATGCACATAAAATTAAGCTGTATAATTACGGGTTGAAGCCTACTGCTGTCACTCTACATGCCACAGTGTACCTAGACTACAGAGCTGCCACTTGGTACTATTCCTTTGGTGGAATGAGCTCTTTATTGGAGAAAGAAATGCGCTGGGTCTGTTCTTCCAGCTGCCTCTGCAGTGCCTGCTTCTCTGCTCTGTGTTGCTTAATGCGCGCCTGCAAAGCCTTCAACTTGTCTTCTTCAGCAGCCAAGGATTTGATGTATTTGGCGGCTTCTACTTTGTTCCCCTCGAGCGCCGATATGTTGGATCGCAAGCGGCTTTGTGTGTCCATCACTTCACGCATCTCCTCCTCCCTCGCATAAATCTGTTCCACAAAACCATCTATGTCACGGCGGCACTGTAGAGAAGCTTTCAACTCATTCAGCACTTCTCTACTGATCCATTTCTTAGCATCGTAATTTTCAACCACTTCACGTGTGAGTTGGTTGACCAGCGTCTTCTGCATGTCCTCGGACTCCTCAACGACAACAAACTTCTTCTTCTCATCTTTTGCTGCTACAGGGAACCTAAACTGGTAGACGCGATCAGTAATGTCCACAGGCTCACCAATTTCATCAAACAGATCCTCGCGCACCAGATCATAGCCATCCAGAAAGTAGTGGTTCAGGAGAAAATCCAGAGGCTCTTCGGTCCTGTTTTGTATGAGATAGGTGGTGATTTCATGCCTCTTTCTGATCAGCGACAGACTGCCGTCTGAGATACTGAGGGTGTGCCAGTCAAGGTATCTGGTGGCAGTCTGCTTCTGTACCTCACAGCCGCGCTTTACAGCAAAGGCGATTGGTGGGGACTCATCGCCAGGGGCGAGAGTGGGCAACTCACTGCTCCCAAGGAAACGTTCTGCCTTGTAGACTTGCAGGCTCCCACCATCTAAAGTGCGTCCTGTGCAGTTTTCAAATAAAATGGCCGACAATGGGTTGCCCCTGCGAACCAATTCGTCGTACAATAGCACGCTCTGGGCCTGTAAGGTTGCTTGCAGGAGAGGAACAATTGCCTTCTGTTTTCTCTGAGCTGTCACCTTGGTCTTGATGGGATAGTAGGACAGTCCATCTTGAGATGCCATCACAAATTCAACTGATTTGGTGGAGTTGAGTGAAGCACCTCCCTGTGCCCCCATCTTCAACTGCATCCTGAGGGTAGAGCGATTAGAAATGGTGTAGTCCGACACGAGGCGTCCTTCATCCAGCTCCTTGCCGGCAAAGATGAGCTTGAAGGTGAACGGATTAATGCTTTTCTTTTTGCGTATCTTTCCCTTGATGGACAGGATAGTGTCCTTTGGGTTGCATCGCACGCTGAATTGGCTTCCAGTAACGTCGTACACCAAGAGCTCCCACAAGCCTGTATCGGTGCTGGTACTCTCTGCTGTGCGGAGGGGAGGGGCCCCGACAACCAGCGTCAGCTGGACATTTGTCCAGTCTTCATCAAGGTTGTTCTCCACAATGGCCATACCATCAAGCTGGAATGCGGAATGGGCATCATTGGTGAAAACGAGACGATAGGAGCTCTTCCACTCTGCGACAACAAGACCATACTGTGATTGCACCGTCTGTGCCGAGGGGACATCTGAGAAGAAGATGGAGAGCTTCTGCACGTCCTCATTCGCCGAGGTGACCAAGTCCAATGCGTGGCTGACGTCTCGCTTCATGCGATCATTCAGTACCTCCACTGACTGTATTTTAGTAAGAGGTGCCGTCCTCACTGTCTGTCTGTCTACAAAAAGCAGGGCTAGTGGTGACATCACCCTCCTGTCACCGCAGTCTTCAGACAATCCCTGCTCCACGCCTAGCAGTCGACCAACGAGCGAGGTTCCGTCCTGTGATACGAGCTTCACGTCCAGACCTCGCATCTGAAGGAGCAGGTCCTGAAAAGGCCGTTCCGATTTGATGTTCACGTTGGCCTCAGGTTTCGTCGACTCGTAGGCAATGTTTCCAACCTTGTTGCTCGCCTCGCCGTAGAAGCGGAGGGAATCGAGGACGCTTTTCATGTGCTGGCGATGGAAGAACAGATCGATCTGTCTGCTGCCTTCCAGCAACGCCTCGCGGTGGAATACGGCATAACCGTTATCGTAGAGAAATACTTCCTTGATTGGCATAGAAACAGCCATGTTCTTAGCTGCGCAGGTCCTTTAAACCGACAAAAGAGTAAGATGATCTTCCCAAGGGCGCGGGGGAGACACTGCACGTGCATCTATGAGTATACACAGGTCACGTGGCTGCTAGCTCCGATACGTAATAGTTAAATGCCGACCAAGAGGTGTCTACGGGATTTAGATCACGAAGCTCGAGGGCGCGAAGCGCCCGAGTGCTGAGTGGTCTAAATCCCGTAGACACCGATTGGTCGGCATTTAACTATTATAGATCCAAAACGACTCACTAACCCAATCACGTCCCTACTGATTGGCGACAAACCCGGTCCTCTAGGCAACGTACGCCGTCTAAAACGCCGCTTCTTCGGTTAGAATGGCTTCAGGAACGTCTGGTTGCTTCTGCGTCGCCAAAAACGTTCGGCGTTGGCTCCTGTGTCGCCTGCCAAAAGGGAGCTTCCCCGGCTCAAGCTCCGCCTCTGAAGCGCCTACAGTTCCAGCAAAAGGTCGCGTTTCTCCGCGCAACAGCTCACAGCTGCCACCGCTCTATTCAAAGCCGACGTCCCTGAAAACATAATTCAAGAGAGAACAGGCCATCTCTCTTTGGACGCTTTAGGGTGTATGGACGTTCTACAGAAAGGCGCCAGAGATCCTCAAGAGGTAGAAGAAACTCCAGTGACTTCTGACTCTATTACTATTATTATTATTATTATTATTATTACTATTATTACACTTCTGTCTATTATGTATAATAATTGTATGGATGACGTCATTAATATCGTCACGCGCACTCTGCCCGCAACGTACGTATACGGGATTTATCGTCACGCGCACTCTGCCCGCAACGTACGTATATGGGATTTATCGTCACGCGCACTCTGCCCGCCACGTACGTATATGGGATTTATCGTCACGCGCCAATCTATGGAATGATTCTATGAGATTTAGAATCATCGTATAGACGCACGTTACCATGGTAACGGGATCTATACTATGATTATACGTTATCGCATGATGACGTCATAAAGGCACTGCCCGCGCCCGGGCCCATTATATAGTCTCGCGTAGCCGACCCTATTCTGCTTCCATTTTTACAAGCTGACGTCATCGCTCGGCAGAAATATATAGGGTCTGGGGAATGCTGGACCGCTGCACCAGAATGTGAACGTATGCCCCAGACCCTATTTCTGCCGAGCGATGACGTCAGCTTGTAAAAATGGAAGCAGAAATAGGGTCGGCTACGCGAGACTAATGGAGACCCGCATGGCTTAGTGAGCAATTAGAGTCTATAGTGACGATGACGACGGCATCCTCGAGGTTTGTGGCACATCATTGCATGGTCCACAGAGAAGGACTTGCCGCAGGCACACTTTGAGCTCAGGTCCGGCAGTTGCCAGCCAAACCGCAAACTAAGGGCATCTCTGAATGAGCTCTTGCTGAGACAAAAGCCGTGCTCCTCCACAGGTAAAGCTGACAGCCATGTAGAGGCGCCCGGCTCACAGGCACAGTCCAATAGTCTCCTACCTGATGACTCATGGGCATCATAGATACTTGCAAACTCGCTCTCCTGTTGCTCTTTCTTCCTTCTCTTGATGTCAATGATGGAGGGGTTTGCTGCAGTAGGATCTTGGCTGAATGTTGTTTCCTGGTTGATGATGGATTGAACCATGGATGCTGTGATTTCTCTAGAAGCGTCATACTCATGGACGGCTATGGAAGTGGGATCTGCCAAGCCTAGCTAATCCCCCTAGCCTTGCTGGAAGGGCCAAGAGTGTCCCCTCGTCCCGTGAGCATGGAGGTCTTCCGGTGATAGCAGGGATAAGCTTCTGTTGTATTGCATCCTCCACGGGTTGCAGGAGATGGCTGCAGTTAGATACTGTTCTACACACATAGTTCCACTTGTTCCTTGTGCCATGCACAAACGCTGCATAGGCAGCCTGTGGCTGACTCCCTGCCATCTCCGCAAGTTTCTCTACCTCCACTCTCCATTCATCAACCTTGTGCTTCACATATTCTTCCTTGAAAGAGACTGATCCAAGTGCGCTTCCTAAGTGTGTCTTCCTTCGGTGGTGATGATGATGCCAGCTTCCCCGAACACTGCCTTGGCTGCCTCCTCATTCTGCGGGTGTATGACGAGGCAGGTTTTGGATGGCTTTGGATAATACCCAAAAGATGGGCCCAAGGTAGATAGCACATCCCACCACTGCCTCAGTCCCTGGAGAGATCCCGCCCCAGAGGCGTCATCTGCGAACCAGACCTGGGAAAGTGATTCACCTGTCTCGCTCAACTTGAGTATGAGAGGAACGATCGAGAGGGCAAACATGGCCATCCCAAGTGGATCACCTTGTGTGATACCCTCTTTTGAGAGTAGTTCACCTCCACCTGGCACAATTAGGCGACTTGGTGTCTGGTAGCAGTTGTTCAAGACAGTAGCAAGTGCAGGACACACATAGACGATGTTGTGAAGTACAACTTTCCTGTTCAAGGAGTTGAAAGCATTCTCAGCATCTACAAGTAGCACTCCTTGCCTTTCAGGCTCTTCAAACAGTTCTGCCATTGCACGAACAGTCGCCTCACAACCACTGGGTATGCCTGTGCACAGTTGCAATGGGCCTGCTGATACCATAACATCCTTCTTTACAACATTCATTATGGCCTTACAGATGATCCGTCTGGCCACCTCTCCAACCCCAATGGGGCGGACCCCAGGGTTCTTATTCAGTGGGACTAGTCTGCATGCAAGTAGCGCACCCAACTATTCGATGGTACCGTAGTTGTGCATATCCTACGGGCAACATTCGCCATAGCTTCACAAAGATTCGATGAAGCTTCCTTGTAGGAAGAGCACATTCTTCACCACGCAACTGCATCCACTCCCGATGGTCCAGCAGATCCGCTTGAATGCAGGGCAACATTTTTAGTGGCATCTCCATTCAAGCACTCAAACATGGCAGGGTCCATAGGCAATGCATTCGGCAGGGTTTTGTCAAGGAGGGCTGTTGGATCAGCTGGTTGTCCTTCAGTGCGGAGGGACAGCAAGACATCTTTAACCCTTTTGGTGGAACCATCGTTAGTGGTGATGATGTCATCCATCTTCAGTGGTGTTCCGGAAGACTGTCTTGATAGATAGTTTAAAGCACCTCTGACATTCCCTGCAAGCATCATCTTGCAGAAAGCACGTGAAACAGACTCATTTGATGTACGCTGCTCGCACTTTGGGAGGTGGGCTTGAATACATCTCCCTTCAGATATGAGAGAGTCGATGTCACCTGCCTTCCAAAGTGTTAGCAGAATTCAACCCCACTCAAATTTCCCCAGATGAAGTTTGGCGGTTCAGATCTCCCCTCACCTTCCACTGGGTTTTCATTCTCCACAAAGTCCGCTTGACCTTGAGATGACAAATTATACCAAGCTTCCTTGGGAGCTTCCCCATCTCCTTCTTCGAGCCCCTCTCCATCACCTTGCGGTTCTGGGGATGGTATTGATGTTTCCTGATTCGACTCGGGTTTACCTGGATCGCTCACGTTCTTACATTTGTCTAACTTCATCAGCAGGCAATCGGAACATTTTCTTCTGGCTTTGGCACATCCACATCCTGAACAGGTGCCATGTCTATTGCATTTACAGCAAGGCATGATTAGCCGATCTGTATGAAGATTTGTACTGTCTCCCAGATCAATGAATCATACTTCAGCCGCTATTGTCCGCCATTTTGCTCCCACCCGTTCCCCATATAACCATAAAGCCGATATGCCAGCTGTGCAATCCTTAGTTACAAATGTGTTACAGGACTGTTCTTCATCAGGTGTGTCACATTTCTGGAGGGTAGCTACGGAGACGGAGGCAACCAGTGTTAGCTCTAGTTCAGAGGAGTCTCCACTTGATGTTATAGCCCCATTAATTGTGTACAAGGACCCTACAGTGCTCCCTTCTAGCCGATGTAGACTGTTCCATAGATAATACATATTTTAAGGAGATTTGCCAGCAGTATGTGGACAACCAAACTATTTCCACAGAACTGTCACAGTATATTGAGTCACACACGCGATCAAATCAAGTCTATACTGTGGCTCAATTTGCACAATGGCCAGATTACCAGCTCCCAATTTGGGTCTATTTGCCACTGCCGAAGCACCACAGACAACACAAACATCATAAGGCAGCTGATGGGCTACCAGAAAATGGTTGGCATGCCCAGACAGATTAGGTGGGGTGTAGAGAAAGAGAGTGAGGCCAGACAATGCTACATCATGACGATGACACAGCAGTGCAAAGTGGCGGTATCTATAGCACCATCAGGCTTAACACTAACTCCTGAGCATTGCTACCTTGGTGCCACATCCGATGGCATTATTACGCACACACAGAGCCCAAGTGCAGGTGTTTTGGAGATTAAGTGCCCGGTGTCTGTAAGTGGTGAATCTGTTTCAGAACTGCCGCCCATTGAAATAGCCAAATACCATCCCAATTTTTACCTGGATTCTAAAGATGGGGCTGTACAACTGAAAACTACCAGTAACTTTTACTATCAAGTCCAAGGAGAAATGCCAATCAAAGGTTGTACATGGGCGCATTTTGTAGTTTGGACAGCGGCAAAGACAGATAACATCTTCATTCAAGAAATCAGTTTGATGAGCAGTTATGGTCTGAGGAAATATTACCAACTTTCATTCTATCTTAATGCACTTGTACCCGAAATACTCACACGCAGGCTTCAGAAGGAACTGTTTTTTTACTGGCACTACTGTAGTGGATTAAATGCATGTCTGATTTGGTTCCATACCATTATAATTGTACAGATGTGAATTGACATTTCAGAGGGTATGTTGTCGCGGATGGCAATGCAAGTTTCACTTATGGGGAGGGGAACTTTGATCTATTATATGTATTACTGTACAATGGGTGGACTTTGATCTATTATATGTATTACTGTACAATGGGTGGACTTTGATCTATTATATGTATTACTGTACAATGGGTGGACTTTGATCTATTATATGTATTACTGTACAATGGGTGGACTAAAGTTTGTTAAAAGTGCACACACACGAAAAATATCGAATCCAATGTCAGCTAGTGATAAAGGAATGACATTTGAAATTATACAATAACTCTTAATCCTACCAATTGCCCATTCCACATGCATGCGCAAGGCAGCAATTCTACGTGTTTTGCCTACTTCTCTAGCTGTAAGTACCAGAAGACTACCGCAGCTATCCACCACCGCCCACCTTCTACGACGCAAGGGGGCGTGTTGCATCGCTGGAGTGGGCCTCGCCCCCTCCTCTTAATTTAACAACGTTGGGTCCCCAGAGAGCAAAATCATACGAGTGGGACCCAAGACAACTGCAGACAACTCCGACCTTCTTTGCAGAGTGGAGCAAGCCAGAGAGCATGCAAGGAGTTGTGGACAACCGGGTGATGACTGCACTTCAAACCCAGTGGAGTGAGGGCCCGGATGAGGTTTTCTCCGGACAGCAGGTGGAGGTGGTTCACATTGGAGCTCAGGGGAGTGGCTCTCCCAGCAGCTCAATGGAGAAACCATCTCAGTCAGCCAATGATGATGGGGAGGATGACATGGGCTCACACACACTCTCGTTTGCAGCTTCTTCAACATTTGTGTAGCACGTCACAATACCTGTCTCGTGTGGAGTTCTGTGGTAATTGTACAAACGTACAGTGTGTGTGTGTCTGTCGCATCCCAGCTCTCACTGTGCCACCACTATCACAGCCTTATGCAGATAGATATGTGTAACATGCATGTATTAATATACACACCTAAGTAACTGAGCTGATGTTTATCCAAAAAATTCTTATATAATATTATGTTACGAATGTTTATTTAATTAAGATGAAAATTTTTGAGCACAAGCTAGAACTTGTCAAGTGCGTGCATGCAATATTTATAGATATTTCAGTATAGGGCTGCATTAATTAACAATTATATATAATTACATAACTGCCCACCAGTGTATTACAAATGAAGTCAGCATTCAGCAGGTTACTTTGGATCATGTCAAGCACACAGAAGTAACTTAAGATGTTACCCCATGCACATAAAATTAAGCTGTATAATCACGGGTTGAAGCCTACTGCTGTCACTCTACATGCCACAGTGTACCTAGACTACAGAGCTGCCACTTGGTACTATTCCTTTGGTGGAATGAGCTCTTTATTGGAGAAAGAAATGCGCTGGGTCTGTTCTTCCAGCTGCCTCTGCAGTGCCTGCTTCTCTGCTGTGTTGCTTAATGCGCGCCTGCAAAGCCTTCAACTTGTCTTCTTCAGCAGCCAAGGATTTGATGTACTTGGCGGCTTCTACTTTGTTCCCCTCGAGCGCCGATATGTTGGATCGCAAGCGGCTTTGTGTGTCCATCACTTCACGCATCTCCTCCTCCCTCGCATAAATCTGTTCCACAAAACCATCTATGTCACGGCGGCACTGTAGAGAAGCTTTCAACTCATTCAGCACTTCTCTACTGATCCATTTCTTAGCATCGTAATTTTCAACCACTTCACGTGTGAGTTGGTTGACCAGCGTCTTCTGCATGTCCTCGGACTCCTCAACGACAACAAACTTCTTCTTCTCATCTTTTGCTGCTACAGGGAACCTAAACTGGTAGACGCGATCAGTAATGTCCACAGGCTCACCAATTTCATCAAACAGATCCTCGCGTACCAGATCATAGCCATCCAGAAAGTAGTGGTTCAGGAGAAAATCCAGAGGCTCTTCGGTCTTGTTTCGTATGAGATAGGTGGTGATTTCATGCCTCTTTCTGATCAGCGACAGACTGCCATCTGAGATACTGAGGGTGTGCCAGTCAAGGTATCTGGTGGCAGTCTGCTTCTGTACCTCACAGCCGCGCTTTACAGCAAAGGCGATTGGTGGGGACTCATCGCCAGGGGTGAGAGTGGGCAACTCACTGCTCCCAAGGAAACGTTCTGCCCTGTAGACTTGCAGGCTCCCACCCTCTAAAGTGCGTCCTGTGCAGTTTTCAAATAAAATGGCTGACAATGGGTTGCCCCTGCGAACCAATTCGTCGTACAATAGCACGCTCTGGGCCTGTAAGGTTGCTTGCAGGAGAGGAACAATTGCCTTCTGTTTTCTCTGAGCTGTCACCTTGGTCTTGATGGGATAGTAGGACAGTCCGTCTTGAGATGCCATCACAAATTCAACCGATTTGGTGGAGTCGAGTGAAGCACCTCCCTCTGTCCCCTTCTTCAACTGCATCCTGAGGGTAGAGCGATTAGAAATGGTGTAGTCCGACACGAGGCGTCCGTCATCCAGCTCCTTGCCGGCAAAGATGAGCTTGAAGGTGTGCGGAGGAATGCTTTTCTTTTCGCGTATCTTCATCTTGATGGACATGATAGTGTCCTTCGGGTTGCATCGCACGCGGAATTGGGTTCCATCAACGTTGTACAGCAAGAGCTCCCACAAGCCTGTATTGGTGCTGGTACTCTCTGCCGTGTGGAGGGGAGGGGCCCCGACAACCAGCGTCAGCTGGACATTCGTCCAGTCTTCATCAAGGTTGTTCTCCACAATGGCCATACCATCAAGCTGGAATGCGGAATGGGCATCATTGGTGAAGACGAGACGATAGGAGCTCTTCCACTCTGCAACAACAAGACCATACTGTGATTGCACCGTCTGTGCCGAGGGGACATCTGAGAAGAAGATGGAGAGCTTCTGCACGTCCTCCTTCTCCGAGACGGTGACCAAGTCCAATGCGTGGCTGATGTCTCGCTTCATACGATCATTCAGCACCTCCACTGACTGTATTTTAGTAAGAGGTGCAGTCCTCACTGTCTGTCTGTCTACAAAAAGCATGGCTAGTGGTGACATCACCCTCCTGTCACCGCAGTCTTCAGACAATCCCTGCTCCACGCCTACCAGTCGACCAACGAGCGAGGTTCCGTCCTGTGATACGATCTTCACCTCCACACCTCGCATTTGAAGGAGCAAGTCCAGAAAAGGCTGTTCCGATTTGATGTTCACGTTGGCTTCCGGTTTCGTCGACTCGTAGGCAATGTTTCCAACCTTGCTGCTCGCCTCGCCGTAGAAGCGGAGGGAATCGAGGACGCTCTTCATGTGCTGGCGATGGAAGAACAGATCAATCTGTCCGCTGCCTTCCAGCAACGCCTCGCGGTGGAATACCGCATAACCGTTATCGTAGAGAAATACTTCCTTGATTGGCATAGAAACGGCCATGTTCTTAGCCGCGCGGGTCCTTTAAACCGACAAAAGAGTAAGATGATCTTCCCAAGGGCGCACGGGAAAGGCACTGCACGTGCATCTGAGCATGAGTATACAGGTCACGTGGCTCCTAGCCGATTCCCTATATACCCATATACCATGTATGACCATGTGCAGATCTAAATTAATGCTTTATTATTACGGTTTGTTTGGTATTATATCAGAAGCTACATGAAGTAACGGTACACTTTGCAGCACAAACCACCCAAACATAATGTCAACACACAACTAAGCACAACCGGCATAAGGAGTGTGAACATTCAGTCTCCTTATTAGCCTTATTATCCATGGTTTCAAATTTAGCTACAGTGTTGGAGGTTAAGTAGTAGCTACAGGGAGCTTGTAGCCTTGGATGAATGGTATTCCGATTCCAACTTTCGTTCTGTAATCTTCATATTCTTGTCCAAAGAACTGTAACAAAAGCAACTCTTCGTCCCAAATCCGGTCTTGAAAGAACTTCCAAGTGGCCACTAAAAAACCCACAAAACACACTGGGTTACAGAGAAGCAGCTGCGATCCAACGCTCCAGTAGAACCATCCAACATATGAGGGGTGTCTGGAAAGGGAATACACGCCACGTGTCACCAGTGTGTGGTCCTTACGCTTGAAGCACTGCACTTGGTGAGTGAAGTTGGAGGCTGCTGTGATCATGGCTACCTTCCGCAGTAGTTCCCCAGCAACAACAAGCAACAAGCCCAGCCGGCTGATCCACACGAAAGACTTGATCCACGGAAAGAAACACAGTTCAAGGCTGTACTCAACCAAGCTTGAAACCATTGCACACACGTAGGCACTGCTGTGGTTGATGAGATAGGAGTCAGTGGACAACGTGCTGGGGTTGTAGAGAGCAGTGAGGAGGTACTCGGACATGTGGAACAAGGATATGGCTGTTACATACAAACCGAAGTAAGCAATTGGGTCGTCAATCGTCGACACAAATAGCCCTGCTGAGAAGATGGCTCCCAAGCCATGAGCGCATATGGCCACTTTCCGAAGGTCATTTCGAGCAGAATATGAAGAGAATTTCGTCCAAATCAACCAGCATAGGCCGCTGTCAGCGAGAATTACAATACTGTCCGCTACATACATCATAATACTGTTCATCTTTTGCAACATAAGCCACGTACAGTATGCCGTCACGATAAAACTAGCCAGTGAGACGCCCAACGCTGAAATAGCTTTAGACATCGTCGAGGTACGGGACACCATTTTTGTTATTTCTTCCAACTACGGTAGTTTGTATTGAAGCAGTATTATAGAAACCTATATAAATAAGCTGCAAAGAGTGACGTCATCAGGCATCACGCGACCGTGAACGAGGAAGGGGTCTTGCCGCAGCATCACTTCAACTGACACTGCGCTCTTGTTCTGTGCCACCTAACTGTGCCAGCCAGCTATGGATGAAGAATACGATGTCATTGTACTGGGAACGGGGCTAAAGGTAAAGTTGTGGCGAGTTGGAGAGGTTGATTGTCGTGTCGTGGTGTGGGGTAGCCGACTCAGTTTACTGCTCTGATAGGTCGCCATTTTGTATCACTATTCTCTGCATTTCTCCTGGATCTGAGTGCAGTGCAAGTTGCAAGCACATTGCATTCTATAAGAAAACGTAGACACAGGCACGACGCAATGGCGATGTACGACCACGTTCCCTCCGTACAACCAGTCCTCACATTTAGTTGGTTTTCTCCTCCTCCTTTAGGAGTGCATCCTCAGTGGTCTCCTGTCTGTGGCTGGGAAGAAGGTTCTGCACATGGACCGCAATGGATACTACGGAGGAGATAGTGCCTCCCTTACACCATTGGATGATGTGAGTGGGAGACAAAAGGAAAGGGGGATTGCTAACTCATTCTGTTGGATGAGGCGTGATCAGACGGAAGGGAGAGCATTTTGAGCTGTTGGAGCAGTATTTTCATTCTCCATCCCCATGTCCCTGACCATGCTCCCAACCTCCCCACTTGCAGCTCTACACTCACTTCAAGAAGGCCGGCAAAGCTCCGGAGAAGTATGGCCGAGGACGGGACTGGAACGTCGACCTCATTCCCAAGTTCCTTATGGCCTCAGGTGACCCCACTCCAGCCAACTCATGCTACGCTTCCCTGTACACAGCTGTTACAAGTCCAAAACTCTGGTATCTGTAGTTGTACGTATGTACGTAGTTGTATGTAGCTGCAACAACACTCACATTCTTTTTCTCATTCCCTGATGACAACGCCTGTATGGGCATCAAAATGTTGGATTAATGGATTATCAGACTGGAGAAAAGTAGTTGGCCGAGTGGATAGCCTACCTAACCACACAGACCTATTCAAACTGTTTCTCAATCAGTGCAAGCTGAGTTTTAACATTGAGAGGTCTTTTACAGTAATTCCACTCTGGGTGGTGAGGGTGGTGTACCTCCCACACTTCTTTCGGCCCTGTGCAGTGTACATTGTGTGGAGTACTTGAGCTCAAGTCACGTGCGTCAGTGATGACTGACTAGCGGCGTGATGTGGTACAGACTCGTAGCTCCATGTTTTTAAATGGCTGTAGTGACTGTGCGTACAACAACGTTTCGACCACGAAGGTCTTCGTCAGGTACAAAACTGTTTTGTACCCAACGAAGACATTCACGGTCGAAACGCTGTACAGTTACAATCTACTGTGCTACGTGAAATGCTCAACATCACTACTGCCATCAAGTAGATGTGCAAGCGCAATCAGGACAGTCCAACAGTGAAGTGTCTCTTTGGTGTTGGTGTTTGCAGGATACCTCGTGAAGCTGCTGGTGCACTCGGGGGTGACGCGCTACCTTGAGTTTAAGAGTGTTGAGGCCAGCTTTGTGTACAAGAAGGGGAGCAAGATTCTTAAAGTGCCGTCCAGCCCTCAGGAGGTCTTCACTACAAGTAAGTAAGCTGGTCCATCCGTGTAATGATGATATTCATGGCTGGTTACTAGGGAGGCACCCAGCCGGTTGCCAAGCCAGGACGTTTACTCCATTCTGCTGTCAACTTGGAGCATTGTGTGATGTCGTGTTGTGTACATCAGCTGATGGCCCTATTGTAACACATTATGTTCACTCACTGTCGTTTCTAGGTTTCTAGTCCCGGTTGCCCATTGCGCACTGCACTGCAATCAATCGCCCACCCATGTGATTAGCATTGGAACAGTGGAGTCTCACATTCCATACGCCATTGGAATTCACACGAGACTCCGCCGTTCCAGTACTTTAATCACGTGAGCGATTGCAGTGTGCAGCGAGCAAGTGGACGAGAAACTCTGAAATGACTTTACCTCGAGGAGTATTACATGCCATTGTCGTGTCTGTCTCTCTGCAGGTTTAATTGGCCTATTTGAGAAGAGGAGGTTGAAGAACTTTCTGGAGTTTGTACGAGACTATGACGAGAGCAACCCCAAGACGCAACAAGGTGTGCAGATGGCCCTTTCTTTCTGTCTTTTGTTCTTCCACTGTCCTCCCCCACCTCTCTTGCCCATGCAGGCGTCAATCCTGCTACCCCAATGTCCCAGGTGTTCCAGAAGTTCAGTTTGGACGAAAACCTGAGGGACTTCACAGGTCACGCCATGGCTCTCTATCGAGACGAGGGGTTCCTCGAACGGCCGTGCTTGGAGTTCATAAAGAGGCTCCAGCTGTACTAGTAAGACTTGGGATGCATCCCTGCATGTCACCTTTCCTAAGCATTTGATAATTGAAGAAAATGTGCAGTTCCGGTTTCAAGGTGTGGTGTCTGTTTCAGTATCTTCTCTCTTGGCTTCTCTCTTGGCTTCTCTCTTGCCTTCGCTCCATGTTCACTCTCCCTTGCCCTCCTCCCCTCCCCTCCCTCTCTCCCTTGTCACTCCTCCCTTTCCCTTCCTTCCTCTCCCTCCCTCTCCACTCTGTCCCTTCCCCTCCCTTTCTCCCATCCCCCTCCCCCCAG
>OX465049.1:416013-418513 GCA_949841015.1 Aplysina aerophoba | reverse complement strand
GACAGAAGGAATTCTTAGATTAACAGTGCCAGAGCGCTCTTGACATGGCTTGGTGAGACTAGGACCTTTAGATAACAGCTGCGCGAATTTTACTAACCAAAACAAGCGCACACACCGCCACAAGTAGCCCGTGCTAAATGTTCCATTCCAATATTATGATACAATGTAAATCCAATGACACCACAAAAGGTCTAGAAATCATCAAAAGTGGCTTAGCTCCTGAAGGACGGCTAGAGAATAGATTCTAAGTGTTCGGTACATGAGGTACAAGTCAGTTGTGCTGAAGACACATTTGGCCAACGCAAAGCCCAGTGTGGAAGGGATGAAGCTGCGTCAATACTCCACCATCCAGGTCCCCGCTGCCCACCGTACGCCTGCAGTCTCACCCCACACATGTACTACAGTGTCACCTGGAAGGTAGGAGAGGTGATGGTGTTCCTAGGCAACAGCAAGATGGCTAAATTCAAGATGCAGCATTAACAGGCACAATCTCTATAGTGATGTCTCAGGTGAAAGAGATGCATACTAAGAGTGTCTATCACACACACTCCCCAAATGGGTACCTGGCTTGTACATGACTGAGTCCAAAGCCCCCTCCTTCCACTGCCGAAACTACCTGTCAAGATTGTGTCTGAGATGTTAGCCCAGTATCATCCTGTACACGACAGTACAGCAAGATAGTGTGGTGTGTGGTATGTGGTATGGAATGCAATTCTTGATCTCCCAGTTCCTGGGGGTTCTGCACAAGCCGCACATAGGCATTATACCAGACCCTTTCCCTTCTGGCGAAAGCGGTCTGGCTACGCGAGACTACTGCAAGCTCTGGTGAACCACCCACCTAGGGTTTGCAGCACCATGGGCCAAGATCACGGTAATCTGTTTTAGGTGGACACAGCAGTCAAGTGAGTTGTGCAGACTGCAGGTCCTCCTGGGGTATGCAGCACCTTTCCGTGCGCTACTGTGCGCACTGCATGCAGACGCGCACACGACACACACGGGGTCTGCTCAGGCCTGCTCCTACAGCCTTACATTCAAAGATAGACCTACATGCCACCATAGATATTCTATGCCACGTACGTACGGTACTCTGCTCCACCTATGTGAGTCACTTGGTCACGTGATAATCAGCTGACCACGTGGTGCAGCATGGCGAAGTCGAAGGGGACGGACGGGCGTAAGGGGCCTTCAAGCAGCTCCAACCCAGGTTCGAAGACACAAAGTACTAGGACGGGTCATCAGACATATTGCTTTCATGACTGTCGACCACACTGTATCGAGACTCTGCTTTGCAAAACCCTCTCTACTCGTCTCCTGCGCAGACCGCGTTCTTCATGGCACCCGCAAGGTGCACAACCCGCGGGACAAGGCCACCATCAAGAGGTTGCAGATGTACAAGTCTGGCGGCAAGGCTATTAGGTTTGTGTGTGTGCTTGTTTCTGTATTTATGCGTTGTGTGATTGTGTTTGTGTTTGTGTTTGTGTTTGTGTGTGTGCGTGCGTGTGTGGTAGTTCCTTCATACATGCAGTGGATCCAAATATAAATATCATTAATTATGCTGCAAGAAATTACACCACACAAACTATGAATGTGTATTACACAGACGTCAGTGGGTCTCCAAACTTGTAGGGATAGGAAAGGTCACATTGTAAAGGAGGCACCATTCCAGGCTCGCGCCACATCAGGGGAGGTGGCAAGAATTGAGCCAAATAGAAAGTGGTTTGGTGAGTGGTGGTGCCATTTTTCTCCTGTGGACTGATAGACATGTGCATAGACAAACGAATTCTACTGTTCTTCCTGTTACCTAGGTAACACCAGAGTGATTACACAACAGGCCTTGCAGACCTTTCAAGACGAGATGCAGAAGGTTTTGAAGGATCCGTACAAGGTTAGACCCACTCCAACTATGTAGACTGGGAATGGGAATGGGTTAGTGGGGGGAGGTCCAGTGAGAATTACAACTCGCTACGTTTTTCCACCATGACAGGTAGTGATGAGGCACAGTGGTCTCCCAGTCACACTGCTCAATGAATCAACAAAGGTGAGGGTAGCGAAGGTTGATGGTACTGTAGGAGTCATGTCATACTGCATAGCGGTAAAATTTTGTAAAAACGTTTCATGGTTTCATTAGAAAATGAAGATTTTGCAATTAAATTTTGTCACTTGTTTGAGCTAGTGGATGCTTGCCTTCCCCACCCACTCCAGCACAGCAAGGTGCATGTGCTGGACACTGAGTCCTTTGAACACACGTTTGGAGCCAAGTCCCAACGCAGGAGGCCCCGCCTCCAGTGTGGGGACCTGGAGGTGTGTTCCACCCACATGGATGGTAGCAGTGTGTTCATACATACATACATGTTGAGGCTATAGCTACATACATTAACATTATACAGTGGAACCTCTCTATAGTGGACACCACTGGGACCCAGCTGGCTGTCCTGTATAAAGAGGTGTCCCTAATTCCTATCCCTATGACACATACATACAGTGGAACCTCACTATAGAG
>OX465049.1:401013-411013 GCA_949841015.1 Aplysina aerophoba | reverse complement strand
TGCATGCATGCCACACACACACCCTGTTGTGCATGCATGCATGTGCCAACATTAAGAGACAGACACTTGTATGTGCGCACCGTGTCTGATACTTCTAAGGCAATAGCCTTGCTTCGCAGATAAGCCTTCACGTTCTCTGGCACCCTTTGCACTCTACCTCCAACTCCCAGCACAAGCACCTCTGCACAGACACACACACATGCACCTCTGATAGCAGCACAGTGCAGTGCAGGAGAGGGTCTGTAGTGATTCTGTGTGGCTAGGTGTCAACATGATTGAGAGTTCTTGTGCCACGTTAGCTGAGTCAAAAATGGACAGTTCAAATTTGACGATATAACCAAATGTTTCCACTCCAATCCAGGGGTCCTCATCCGTGGATTGGGTGTTGAAACAGTTGGCTAGTGTGGTACAAGAACTCTCAGTCATCAAGGGTCTTTTAGGAATGGCGTGCTCATTGCAAGGATTTACCAATCTGAGGATGGACCATTGCAAACAATGTTAGACTCTCTGGAGTAATGTCTTCAAATCTGTTCACCTGGAGAAGAGCACACAACGGGAGAGGAGCATACCACAGAGCAGGACAAGAGCAATACAGTGGAACCTCTCTATAGAGGACGCCATCGGGGCCCAGTTGGCTGTCCTGTATACAGTGGAACCTCTCTATAGAGGATGCCATTGGGGCCCAGTTGGCTGTCCTGTATACAGTGGAACCTCTCTATAGAGGACACCATCGGGGCCCAGTTGGCTGTCCTGTATACAGTGGAACCTCTCTATAGAGGATGCCATTGGGGCCCAGTTGGCTGTCCTGTATACAGTGGAACCTCTCTATAGAGGACACCATCGGGGCCCAGTTGGCTGTCCTGTATACAGTGGAACCTCTCTATAGAGGATGCCATTGGGGCCCAGTTGGCTGTCCTGTATATAGTGGAACCTCTCTATAGAGGACACCATCGGGGCCCAGTTGGCTGTCCTGTATACAGTGGAACCTCTCTATAGAGGACACCATCGGGGCCCAGCTGGCTGTCCTGTATACAGTGGAACCTCTCCATAGAGGACACCATCGGGGCCCAGTTGGCTGTCCTGTATACAGTGGAACCTCTCTATAGTGGACACCACTGGGACCCAGCTGGCTGTCCTGTATACAGTGGAACCTCTCTATAGAGGACACCATCGGGGCCCAACTGGCTGTCCTGTATACAGTGGAACCTCTCTATAGAGGACACCATCGGGTCCCAGTTGGCTGTCCTGTATACAGTGGAACCCCTCTATAGAGGACGCCATCGGGGCCCAGTTGGCTGTCCTGTATACAGTGGAACCTCTCTATAGAGGACACCATCGGGACCCAGCTGGCTGTCCTGTATACAGTGGAACCTCTCTATAGAGGACACCATCGGGACCCAGCTGGCTGTCCTGTATACAGTGGAACCTCTCTATAGAGGACACCATCGGGGCCCAGTTGGCTGTCCTGTATACAGTGGAACCTCTCTATAGAGGACACCATCGGGGCCCAGTTGGCTGTCCTGCATACAGTGGAACCTCTCTATAGAGGACACCATCGGCCAGCTGGCTGTCCTGTATACAGTGGAACCTCTCTATAGAGGACACTATCGGGACCCAGCTGGCTGTCCTGTATACAGTGGAACCTCTCTATAGAGGACACCATCGGGGCCCAGTTGGCTGTCCTGCATACAGTGGAACCTCTCTATAGAGGACACCATCGGCCAGCTGGCTGTCCTGTATACAGTGGAACCTCTCTATAGAGGACACCATCGGGACCCAGCTGGCTGTCCTGTATACAGTGGAACCTCTCTATAGAGGACACCATCGGGGCCCAGTTGGCTGTCCTGTATACAGTGGAACCTCTCTATAGAGGACACCATCGGGGCCCAGTTGGCTGTCCTGCATACAGTGGAACCTCTCTATAGAGGACACCATCGGCCAGCTGGCTGTCCTGTATACAGTGGAACCTCTTTATAGAGGACACCATCAGGGTCCAGTTGGCTGTCCTGTATAGAGAGGTGTCCCTAATTCAGAGGTAGATTTGTACACAGTTCTATGTGGCCGGGACTGCAGACAGTGTCCTTATTAGAGAGGTTTTCTTCGTTGAGAGTGTCCTTTAAAGAGAGGTTCCACTGCATATAGATGGCAACTCATGTTAAAGGGCTTAAAGATAAGCCGGGCCAATACACTCCTGAGGAGGTGTTTCGGGTGGTGGCTCATGTACAGAACGAGGACCCAAATATAAACGGTATGGCCTGCATGGTTTAGTAATGGTGGCAGTTAAGATTGGGACTTAGTTCTATTTCCTGGACTTGAATCTTCCACCTTTCATACTTTACAAATTAACAAGTTCTACCATCGCAAACTCTACGGCTCCCCAGGTATGTGTATGGGCGCACACAACATTCCTACTGCCCTGTTCTGTGCGGACGGAGTTTTCCTGCCGGGCACTCACCTTCCAGTGCAAGAAAGCTGTCGGAAGCAGCGCCACTGACCCGACCACACGGTTCCCTCTGATGTTGAACCCTTCCGTGCTGTATTTGGAGACGTAGGGCGCCCTTACGCTCTCAACCACGTCCAACCTCTGCACCGTAGTCCTGTCCGGTGCTTCTGAGTACAGACGACAGCAGCCGAAACCCATCTTCTTGCTCCACTCCTTCTCCCTGAAACGAGAGTTATGCCTCATTTGTATGATGGTTTATCAAGTGCATCTAGGTACGTATTCATACCTTCGCTGAGATAATCTGCTAGTGAAGCGGCTCCCAAACACGATACGCGTACGAAGGGCGACTCCAGCGGCCATTTTCTTGCAGCAGCTTACGCAACTATTATTTACCGCTCTGCGGTGTAAGCGCCCGGCGGCGGAGAGGGTGGGCAGATGATCATCTGCCAGCGCATGCATTAACGGATGAATACAACCACTAAAAACGTTGAATAAATATACATATGTTACAAACACAGGGAAAGGTTGGCTGTAGAGTTGAGGAATCACACCCTAGTGGCCCCGATATGCTGAGGAATGGTGACACAACGCTCTCTCTCAATCTCAAATTCCTCCAACTTCTCTGCAAGTTCTATCTTCTTCTTTATAGTTGCATTGAGGTACATCTCCAGTTCTTCCTTGTCGTCCTTGAGGCGGTAGTACTCTTGCTTCATTTGCTGGAATTTAGTGGCATACTCGCTTAGTGTGCTCTCATAGGTTGCAATGACGTGCAGCTGTTCCTTGCACTGGGCCTCAAGGCGCCGAAGCTCGTAGCGCAGTCTCACGTGCTCAGACTGATTGGCCTTTGTTTCGCTCTCAAGCTTGCTCTTCAACTGGCTGATGACCACCTCCTGGGTCGCCGTTCTAGCACGAAGAATAATCTTCAAGTTGTCTACCTCCTCAATCTTTGCCTTTAACTTTGAGTGTAGTTTAGCCGTCTCCAGTTCACTCTGTTCCTCTCTGTCGCTAGCAGCGGCAGAGGCAGCACTAGCCTGCGACTTGGCGGCTGCGATGGTTGCCTCCAGCAGTGCCTTTTTGAAAGACTCCAGAGGCTCACGGAGGTACTGCACAAGCTCCTTAGCTCCCAAGACAGAGAGTAGACACCTTCTCTCCTCCTGTACCTCCACCTCAACTGCACTGTGCCACAATTTCAGTCGACTGCCTGACTCCAGCAGTTGTGCAGGCAAAAAGTCAGGGCTGGTCACTCGCTCAGTTGCAGCATCGCTGACCTTAGTACCTCGGTTCACTTGTGCATTTCGAATGGAAATGAGGAATTTCTTTAGTTCGCCAGACAGCAGCTTAGCTTCATTCTCAGTGTTCATGATTACTGCTTCCAGTGCCTTCCCCGTCGCCTCCTTCTGTTTTGCCTCTTCACGCAGCCCTTCCAGTGAAGAAAGCAAAGCATTCAACTCTTTCTCTTTGTTTGCTACTTCCTCCTTCTTCTCCCCCACCTCTGCTGCCATCAGCTTCTTTGCCTCTTCCAGAGATGAACTCAGACGATCAATCTCGCTCTCACTCTGGGCATTCTTCTTCGAGCTTTCCTCTACCTTCCGTCTCATCTGCTCCACCATTGTCTCCTTGGTAGCCACTTGCTCCTCAAGCTCTCGGACACGGCGGAGCATACTGCTGACTTCCACGTCACCTTGTTTTTCTGCAGCAAGTCGACGTGTTAAACTACCCACCTTCTCCTTCTCCCTTTGCTTTGCTTCCTCTGCTTGAAGCAATTTCTCTCTGAGTTCTTTCAACTCTGCTTGCAGAGACTGCAGTGCAGAGTCATTTGAACTTGTCGAGTGGTTGAGTTCTTCAAAGAGACTACGTCCATGAGCTGTATTCCGATGCAGATCCTGAGTGTGAAGGGGCGAGGAGTGCACGTTGGGTGAGCGCACCGGCAGGGTAGAGTAAGACCCATTGCCAACTCTTGTTGATGGTGACAGGTATGCATGTAGAGACGGAGAGGTGGCAGACCCTACAATGCCTGGCTCAGAGGCCAAGCTGGGCCCAGTGGTGTAGTCCCTAAGTCTGTCCTCAAGGATCACCTTCGCTTCTCTCTCATCGTTCAGAGCCTCGGTGGTGTCCTGGACATGCAGCTGCAGCTCCTCTCGTTCCTCTTCCAACAGTTGGAGTCTCTGGTGGGCATCCTCTAGATCTGCCCGCAACCCTTCAATGGTGCACTTCAAGGCCTCATTTGACCGCAGCACATCTCCCTTCTCATTCATCTTCTCCCTCATCCGTTCAAGCTCCTTACTCAGGTCTGTATTGGACTCCCTCTGTTTAGCACTCTCTTCCTCAAGAATCTTCGCCTTGTCGCGCAATCTCTCTTCTGCTCTCATCTCCTTCTCATACTTGCCCATGAGTTGGCTATTGAGGTCGCTGAGGTGTTCATTCTCCAGCGACAGCTGCTTAACCTGTTTCTGCAGCTGTCTGAGGTCATCTTCCAATGTGCTGGTCTTGGACACCAGTGAGGTCTCTCTTGACTCCAGCTCTCTTAAGAGGCTGCTTTCCCGAGCTTCCACCTCCTTCAAACGCTTCTCATAGTCGCTTTGAATATCTTTGAAGCCCTACACATGGACAGAACAGAAGACATGCTAAGAGGACAACATTAAGACACTTAACCTTCAAACTTCACACATATACATACATCACACAGTAAGTCACTTAAAATGGAGACATTTGTCAACACAGTGCCACTCAGGGGCCTAAGTGGACACTTTTATGGCTATCAAGGTATAATAGAACGTGATCTGGCTCAAATGTTATCACTTCTCTTCTGCCTCTGGCGTTTACAGGACACGCTGGTATCGTGTGTTAACAGGCTGTTTGGATACATCCAGCCCTCTAAAAGCATGCATGAACTTAATGTTGCAATGCACCCAGCTCTCTCTCTCCTCTACACGCATAAGAGAATGGCAAGGACACACATGTACACATGGCCTTCTGGTCAGAGCTGCACTGAACTACAGTGAAACCTCTCTATATAGAGGACACCATTGGAACTCAGCTGACTGTCTTGTATAGAGACGTGTTTCTATCTGCAGAGTATCCTTACTAGAGAAGTATCCCCTATTGAGGTTCACTATAGCCCTGGGGGATCGACCGTCATAATCACGTCATTGTCATTCCTCACATTACTCAGATTAACATAAGCAATGCCTGTCCAGTGAATGGCGTATTGACAACAAGGAATGGTATACCAACCACCCTGAGGTCCAAGGTGTTGCATGCGTGCATTAAGACAACAATGGTACGAGGTTTCAACATGTCACTTGTGTTAGAGATGTCACTTGTGTTAGAGATGTCACTTGTGTTAGAGATGTCACTTGTGTTAGAGATGTCACTTGTCATTAAGGCAAAACTTGTGTAATAGTATACTTGTTCTCACGGCATCATGCACATGGCCATGTTTAGTCTTCCATTCCTGAAGGAGATGCATGGCTGGGATTGTTTGAGCAACACAGGACCCACTGCTTCACATTCCAGTGCAGACATAGTATGCTTCCTAATGCTCCACACAGAGCAACAATATACAGAACCCCCATTGCAAGGTAGGGCCAGCTGGTGTTCACTGTAGCAGGGTAGCACGACAGCCCAGTGGGGCTTGAGATGGTGGTAGAGAGAGAGGTAGTGCTGGGCTCGACGACATCAGACCTGAGGTAGTGATGTATGTGGACTTGTTGGTCTCCATTCTACTGGTGTTAGGCCTATATTCGGCTGCAGGTGTGGGTTGCTTGGGGGATGCTCATAGACTCATAAAAGTGTTTAGATGCACACATTGGGCGTGACCCCACAAGGAAACACACACAGCAGTGAACATGAAAAGAGACATATATATAGCACCACCACCCTCACCCATAGCACCTCACATCACATGTGTACCACACCACACTCATTCAGGAAAGCCAAGCATGGACTCAGCCTCCACGACTGTGTCCATAAACTCTCTCTGGTTCGAGTGGTGCTGAAATGATGCCTGACCTGACCCGACTGCTACCCTCAAACAGAGCACAAAGAGCCGTTCTACAGAGACCCATCCTCACACTTAGTGCCGCAGAGAACAGCACGTAACGTAGGGCACTCCAAACACCCAAACAACAACCCAGGGTAGAAGAACTGCCATTCTCTATGACAAGAGTCACATGAGCCCCCCAAAGCACTCTCTTATTAGTCTCCAGCCCCACAGATGCAACTGACACAATTTTCATGCACGCAATCTCAGTACGACCGGCCACACATGAAGAATCCTTTCCAGCTGCTTCCAGTAATGAAGTACACAAACACCTTGAACTGAAAACCACTCACACCTCTCAGTCACAACGCATCTTCTACCTGCAGAGCACTGCCACATCACACGACCACCTGCACTCATCCAGGGATGTCTCACAGATAGCAACGCTAATCTCATTAGCCACACTAGCTTACAGTATTATTTGGTCCACAGATTCTTGGAGATGACAAGCAGGTAAGGTCGGGGAGATGGCTGCATCTGCTGTCCAGGGTATGTGTATAACGCATTTTGCAGCTCGAAAGGATGCGGGCGTGACAGGCTCAGACTGAATCGCTTTACTACAAGACACACACACACACACACACACACATACACACACACACACACACACACACACACACACACACACACACACACATACCACACACACACACACACACACACAACCATACACACACACACACACACACACACACACACACACACACACACAGACACACACACACACACACACACACACACACACACACACACACACACACACACACACAGACACACACACACACACACACACACACAGACACACACACACACACATTCACGGTAGAGCATGTTCTATCTTACATGTACATGTGGACGTTTACTCGCACACTGACACACTCAAACGTTCCCACCTACTCCCCACCCCCACCCTCCTCACCAACCTCCCCAACACCCCTCCCAGTACATACATACCGCATCACACACACGCCGGGCCGGATGATGTGTCGCATATACCGAAGTAACACCACGGGCTGTTGACTCCGTGCTGCCTACATCACTCACTCACCCACCCACAGCTGCTACATGCCCGCCAAGCACCCTTTGGCCCGCTCATGGCACTTACGCTGACGGTGACCTCCAACTCGCGCTGTGTCGACTCGTAAAGGGACGTCAGGTCTTCGTACTGCTGTTGGATAGTCTGCTTCTCCTCCAAAACGGCCAGGCCGTACTCTGCTGCCTGTGCGCGCTCTTCGTTCGCCTCCGCAAGCTCGTTTCGGAGCTTGACGATCTCATTTCTCAGCGCCTCCAACTCAGCCTCTGGCGTGCCCCACATCTCCTTTACCGGCACACAGGCTCCAATCATCAGAACGCTGGAACGCACATCCGCCCACACATGTTTATATTGCAATACACACTGTATTTGATGTATAAAAGCAGCGAATTATGCGTTGATATACACACTGGCTTCTTCAAAAATGCGCCCAATCTGGTTCCAGCACCAGTGACATGATTGATCCCTTGCGTCGATTCTGCCGTGATGAGGTCATCCCTTGATGACGGCAATGGGTTTCAGTTTGATGGCTTTCTTGCTGATCCCAGCAGCGTGACCTGAGAGAAACAATCAAGATGGCCGAATCGCAGACAGTGCATGCAAACACACGCGAGCGCACCCTCCCCAATTATCACTGCCCCTCACATGTGTCAACCACATCCGTCACATTCTTGTAGGACTCTGGAGCCTGCAGAAGCACCGATGGAGAGAGGGAGAGACACCGAGAGGGCAGGTGGTCTGTCATACAACATACGTACCTAGTCTCGTACGTCAGACTCTAACTTCGTGTTGCAATTATTGCACAATCGCAAACGGATCATTTATGATTGCACAATAATAGCAACGCGAAGGTAGGGGAATGTGTGTGAGACTACAACACACCTACCCGCAAGCGCTTCAGACTGACACACCCACCTCACAGACACACCACCTCAGGATGACACACCCACCCCACATAGACACACTTCTTCCTTGGCCACACTAGACTGACACACCCACCTAACAGACACACCACCTCAGGATGACACACCCACCCCACATAGACACACCTCCTCCTTGGCCACACTAGACTGACACACCCACCTCACAGACACACCACCTCAGGCTGACACACCCACCCCACATAGACACACCTCCTCCTTGGCCACACTAGACTGACACACCCACCTCACAGACACACCACCTCAGGATGACACACCCACCTCACAGACAACCTCCTTGACCACATTAGACTGACACACCCACCTCAGGCTGACACACCCACCCCACACAGACATACCTCCTCCATGACCAACTTGGGGGAAGCAACTCGAATTGCAATACCTTTCTTTGCTAAATCAGCCAGCACCTCTTCGTAACCAAGGTTACGCCTGCACACAAGCAGCAGCAAACACTATACTACTCCTTGATTTATACAGGTTAGACAATAAGTGTTACAGCCATATAATGGCTGATGCAGCTACAACAACAATCACATGGCACTAGTGATATTGAGCATTTCACATAGCACAGTAGATTGTACCTGTACAACGTTTCGACCACGAAGGTCTTCGTCGGGTACAAAACTGTTTTGTACCTGACGAAGACATTCACGGTCGAAACGCTGTACAATTACAATCTACTGTGCTATGTGAAATGCTCAACATCTCTACTGCCATTCAAAGTCGTAGCCATGAGCCTCTACCACATTGTCAACAACCACAACTGCTTGCCGTACCGTGCCTTAGCCCTGGAAAGGGCCCGCCCAGCGCCGTGACAAGTGGAGCCAAACGTGTCCTTCAGCCCTTGGTCAGTGCCTGTTAGAACATAGCTGGAGGGAGAGGGAAGGGGGGTGGGGAAGGGAGGAAGAGGGGAGGGGGTGGGGTGGGGAGGGAGAGGGGAGGGGGAGGGGGAGAGGTGAGGTGAGGGGGTGGGAGGGGGAGGGGAGGGGGAGGGGGAGAGGGAGAGGCGAGGGGGTGGGAGGGAGTGGAATGAGAGCAAGTAGCAGGGAGAAGTATTTTCCCTCAAGTGTCAGACACACACACACACACACACACACACACACAGACACACACACACACACACACACACACACAGACACACACACACACACACACACACACACACACACACACACACACACGCACACACACACACACACACACACAGACACACACACACCTGCATGTTCCCATGGTTCCTCCAATCAGAACTGGCTGTCCAGTAAACTACAGGAGATGACCAATGATAGTGGGTGAAGCCGACCCATTCAAAACTGTCACTAACATCTAACAAATGCACACAACACACAGTAACAATAATTCAAGTAACTAGGCATACCCATAGTGCACAAGACATGCCTCGCGTGCAAATGAGTCATGCAATATGTGCGCTGGTGCAATGCACAGTGGCTAGCTGTTTAGCGTTCGTATCGTCCGCAAATTCACACTCACAGCTCTCCATCTCTACAAATGCTGGATAACACGCTGCTGGTCCACGAAAT
>OX465049.1:386013-396013 GCA_949841015.1 Aplysina aerophoba | reverse complement strand
TCGAGACAAGGGCTGGTTGCGTATAAAAGGGAATGGCTTTAGAGGTTCACCCCTCGGCTTGAAGCAAAGGCAATAACTGCAACCACATCTTAACCAGAGCTCAACCTGAGCTAGCTAAATCATCTACGCGGACACAGACACACACGCACACACGCTACCACACACACGCACACACGCTACCACACACACGCACACACGCTACCACACACACGCACACGCACACACGCCACCACGCACACGCACGCACACTTACTAGGTACTAATGCACGTGGCCTCAGCACACATGGCCAAAGCGGCCTAGCTAGCTAGGACTGCATGGCTAAATCTGACTTCATATGCGGTAAAGACTGCTCACAATAAAAGGAAATCCACCAAGAAGCCTACCTTCATGTTTGGTACAAACCCCTTCTTAATTTTCCAGGCATTGGGAGATAATTTCTCCAGGAAAGCCTTCTCTTGATCAAAGGACCTCCGGGCCATTTTGTACGTACGTTCCGGTGCGAAATCCCACTCCAAAATTGTCGGCTTAAATGAAGTTGGGACCACCGCAGAGTGGCGGAAGTGGGATCAACACTCCGCCACTACCAAACGCTGAATAGAGACAGTGTTTATAAGGGCGAGGCGGTAGAGAACGGATCTCCGTACTGCCGCCTAGTTGTACTGTTCCGCTTCTACAATGCCTCTGAATCTCTTTGGTGGGAAGAAGGACCCGACCTCTAAGATGGACCCGCGCGTTACTGAGAAGTACGATGTGCAGTCTGTATTGGGAAGGTAAGCGTCCCAGAGTTCTTGCGCCTTTTTAATTAGAACGCGAGCCACAAGGCCACTGCTTCGCCTGGCGCTCGGTTGTAAGGTGTTGCCGCCTTGCAGCTAAGCCCTGCTAGGTTAGGTCCGTGGTGTTCCGTGAAGTGAGCGAGACTGGAGATGTGTGTGTGTGTGTGGCGCCAAAGGATGCACGCAGAAGGACGGTAGTGCGCCGATTGTGTCCAGCGCATTCAGGGCGCGCAGTTGTAGCGTTTTGTGTGCTTGCACGTCCACTGCACTGCCAGGTCCTCTCCACTCGCTGTGCTGTAAGCCTGTTATACTATTTCTCCACAGCTCGCATGTGCGTGCATGTATAAGTGTGTGTGTGTTAGTCTGTCCATAGATAGTAGAGAACAGGGATTGGCAACTCTCCTGTACTGTTGTATTATTTTATACTGTGTTTACTGGTTATGCATCCGGGTTAGAACTGACACCTTGTTAAGTGTTATAATATGATTTTTGGCGCGACCTTTGAAAGAGAGATTTGGAGAAGAAGGGACAGTTGTGGAAGAACAAACCACCAGGAGAAGATCACAAAGCACTGCAAACCCACAAAAAGATAGCTCAAGGTCCCTTAAGGGCTATAGAGTGGATAGGTATTGAAAAAACAGGCACATACACACATAAAGGCACTGCAAGGCTCAATTATTGATCATTTTACCTTGTAATAGGACTTTCTGTACCTCTACTGCCAATGACATTGCATGTATGCTCAAAGGGCTTAAAGAACAATACTGTGCAGTCCCTGTAGCATGCCTTTAGACCGGTTTTGAAGAGATTTCTCTTAATTCCGGGGTGCTGTCAGGCCTCATAGTGTACAACTGCTGATTATTAGTGTGGTGTAGTTCTGTACCTTTCCTGGTTGTGAGAGGGAATTTCAGATGATCTTTTTGACTTAGACCAATCCTATAGTGACTGGTGTATGCCTTCCAACTAATATTTTGATTATGCTAAGTATCCTGAGCAAAGTACATAGGTAGACAAAATGACCAATTTTGCATTTCAATCCATTCATACAAAGCAACGAAATGTCAGACCAGCTCAGGAAAAGCCTAATCACACGATCCACATCGTAGTCTTTCGTTTTGAATACTCGTTTTCTGCGTCCCAAAGACTCTGAAAGCGTCCGTTAGCACGTTAGCATCGTCTTTAGCGTCTCGGCGGCGGCGGCGACGCCATTTTCGTTGCGGCAAGCAAAGGTCATCCAACCCGGATGTAGGTGTTAACAAGGTGTGAAATCGGGAGTTGCCAATCCCTGTTCTCTACTATCTATGGTCTGTCCCTGTGTTTGAGATTTTGTGCATTTTCCCTTTCTAAAAGCCGTATTAGTGCTTAGCAGAAGTAGACCATGCCGTGTTCGCAGGGCTGTGTGAGTGCAGTGAAGTCACACTGAGGAGGTGTGGATATCTTCAGCTAATGGTCAAAGTTTGGCTTTGTAAACATGTTTAAACAAACCGTTTTTGCTGGGTACAGTAAGGTCAACAACCTCTGTGGTGGCTGAGGGTGCTCCTTGCACAGATAAATTTTTAGTACATGCTTGTAATTGCTTAATGCCCCGTGTATGGCTTGCAGTCCATTGTGTTGTCTGTGTGTGTGTGTGTGTGTGTGTGTGTGTGTGTGTGTGTGTGTGTGTGTGTGTGTGTGTGTGTGTGTGTGTGTGTGTGTGTGTGTGTGTGTGTGTGTGTGTGTGTGTGGTGTGTGTGGGGGTGAGAAGTGTGTGTGTGTGTGGTATTTGTGTGGGGGTGAGAAGTGTGGGGGGGTGGGGGTGGGGGTGTATGTGTGGGGGTGGGAGTGTATGTGTGGGTGGGTGGGTGGGTGTTGTGGGTGTGAGCCTACAACGAGACTGCACACTACGAGTTGTTCCACTTCAATGTATGCTTCCTTTTGTAGTAGTTTATGTGTCGTCCCTGTTGGATTGTGCACTGGTGGGATGATCAAGGGTATCTGACTTGGGAGATTACATAACATTTTGTAATTTTACTTCCTGTAGCAGTGTCTGCAAGAAGTGATTGTCATCGCTGCATGAAACTCTTGTACAATGACATGTCATCACTCAAGTTAGCAGGCCGCAACTGTCCATCTGCACATGGTGTAATGATATGTATTTTCAGGTACAGGGGCTGCCTCGTTCATTCAGCCATTGTGTGCACTCCAAGGTGCTTTGTCCATCCCCAGACACTCATGTTCCCACAATCTGTTCCTGCCAGTGGGGTCAGTGAGATGATGCGCATGTAGGCACTTGTCATGCTAACAATAGCTCTGCGGGCTTTGTGCATGGTGACGATACCAGTGGAATGTGTTGTGTGTGTAGCCCACATTGTGTGCTTGGTGGTGGTGTGTACTCCCTTGTATTGTTTACTTTCAGTGTGTATTTATAGTGATTCTAATGAGTGATACCCAAATAGGGCATCACCAACTTGGGCTGAGCTCATGGTGATTGCATGTTGATCCAGTCATTGGCAATCTCTGCAGACCAAACATTGAGTTTCCTGCAGGAATGGTCATAGTTAAGTGGTGTGTGTGTGTGTGTGTGTGTGTGTGTGTGTGTGTGTGTGTGTGTACGTGTGTGTGTGTGTGTACGTGTGTGTGCGTGCTCTATCTTATGAACGTACGTACGTGGAACATTAGATTGAGATTACTGGGTCAGTGTGTAGTTGAAGCAGACGAAAGACTACTTTTCAATATTTGAACGTAATATGTAGACATATGCAGCATGTTTGTTTTTCTATGCAACTAGTGTTAAATGCACGTGTAGCTAATAGACAGAAGGAGGTGTTTTAAATTGGATAAAGCACTCTCACATATGTAGCTGGATATAGCCAACTGTGCCGTAGCTCGTGTAAGATATGCGTATTTGCCTTTGACCGATGCATGCACCTGAGACCGTGAGAGTGTCGTGGGTTGTGGGGGAGTGCTGGGATGTCTGTGTGTCTGGTAGCTACCCGAGATGTGAGCTGGTTGTCTAATGAAGTGGGGGCTTCTCAGCTGGATCAGGGTCGAGAAAGTAATGGTTCTCTAGGTACCAGCTATCAACTGCGGGCAATCTTGTCTCATCTTTACTTGACAGTAGCTGTAATGAAGCATGACGACTTGTAATGCTAGCTCATATTTCTTGGAAAGTGCAGAAGCAAGACCACATGTCTGTCAGTAAGACTACATGTTACTCCACTGCATCCTGCACTATACGTCGAGTTGACCATGCAATCAGGGGCGCAGCGGGAATTGTCCCTCTTGTCACTGCTGACGCTGGGCTGACCGTCATTGCAAGTGTGTGACAAAAGTGTCAAGCCCTGTGATCCCTGTGTGCGGGGGAGGGGGTATTCGGTGTGGTGAGTGACTAGTCCCACTCTTGTGTCTTGAACGTGTCTGCAGGAGACAATGCACCACTTACCAATTCTCTCTCCACCCACCCCACCTGCCTGCGGTGGGTGTGGTCAGCCAGTCTTGAGGCTATAGCTACATACATTAACATATACAGGGGAACCTCTCTATAGAGGACACCACTGGGACCCAGCTGGCTGTCCTGTATACAGTGGAACCTCTCTACAGAGGACACCACTGGGACCCAGCTGGCTGTCCTGTATGGAGAGGTATCCCTAATTCAGAGGTAGATTTGTGCACAGCTCTATGTATGTGGTTGGGACTGCAGACAGTGTCCTCATTAGAGAGGTGTCTTTACTGAGAGTGTCCTTTATAGAGAGGTTCCACCGCACTTGTACGTATGTTTGTACTTGCTGTGTATGTACGTACGTGCTCTTGGCTTCTTTGTCGCACTCTTCCTGGAGCCCTCTACCACCAGCTCTTGTTCCCCCACAGTGCTGCCTTCATCCCTTACCCCTCGTTCCGCTCACACTCCCCCTCACCTCCCCCTGCCCCTCCTCGTGAACTCCCTTTAGCCCCATCTCCCTTCCCACCATGTTCCTTCTGTTTCTCTTAACCAGCTTTCCCCTTTCCCTACTCTCCTACAATCCTCTGAAAGAGAAATTCCTACTTGGGTGTGTGTTGGTACCTGTGTGGGCTTCCATCAAATACTGCAGGTGCCACCAAACACACAAATTGCTTTGTCACTATATGGGCACACTCATTTTCACTTCGAGCTCATTGTCCTGTCACTGTGGTCATATGCACTGTCACTATGGGTCCAGTGTTGTGTCACTGTGGACTGACACATTGTCACTATGGTTCTGTTGTCTTGTCTGTGCTCCTATGCACTGTGCTTGGTAGTGGCTGGTGTGGGTGCATGCACTTGTAAATTTACACCTTGTTTTTGGTGGATTCCACAGTCTGCAGCCAGTTTCAGGATCATGATGGTCTAGTGTGTCAGGTAGAGAGTGATAGATGATATCGTCATAACAACCATCCTGTCTGATGTCATTTCCTCCCTAACCAGCTCATGTTGCTGGCCTCAAACCCCCTCACCGGGATTCGATGTCTTTCAATATGTAATATTGTATTTTTAAAATTACATTACCATGGTATTTTACAACTTGCACTATATATAGCTACTAGGAAAACTACATAGCCTGCTGCCCCCACAGTGTCCAGCCCCCATAGTTGCTAGCAGGAAGCGACACCAGTGCCAGTTGCAGGTGGTGTGGACAGGCTCCTCGCCTGGTTCAGCCATTTACAGTTGCTAACTACCATGGACCCTGTCTATAGAGGACACCATTAGGACCCAGCTGGATGTCTTGGTATAGAGAGGTGTCCCTAATTCAGAGGTAGGATTGTAAACAGCTCTATGTGGTTGGGACTGCAGACAGTGTCCTCATTAGAGAGGTTCCACTGTACATCAGGAATTCCAATTGGTTTGGAAGTAAGAAGGTTGGGACTATGTATGGGGGTACTGTGTTATAATTATGTATGTATGTATGTGCGTGTGTAAGTGTGTCTGACCGTGTGTGGTGTGACCGCTGTGATTGGCTGGGACATGGCTGCTTTAAGAGGCCACTTCCTCCAGATCACACTATGACATCACACATCCCCACCTTCAGGGATGATGAAGAGGTTAGCATATATATCACATTAGCAGTGGTGGTGGTGCCCACAGTGGTGGTGGTGCCACAGTGGTGGTGGTGGTGCCACAGTGGTGGTGGTGCCACAGTGGTGGTGGTGCCACAGTGGTGGTGGTGCCCACAGTGGTGGTGGTGCCACAGTGGTGGTGCCACAGTGGTGGTGCCCACAGTGGTGGTGGTGCCACAGTGGTGGTGGTGCCCACAGTGGTGGTGGTGCCCACAGTGGTGGTGGTGCCACAGTGGTGGTGGTGCCACAGTGGTGGTGGTGCCACAGTGGTGGTGCCACAGTGGTGGTGGTGCCCACAGTGGTGGTGGTGCCCACAGTGGTGGTGGTGCCACAGTGGTGGTGGTGCCACAGTGGTGGTGGTGCCACAGTGGTGGTGGTGCCACAGTGGTGGTGGTGCCACAGTGGTGGTGGTTCCCACAGTGGTGGTGGTGCCCACAGTGGTGGTGGTGCCACAGTGGTGGTGGTGCCACAGTGGTGGTGGTGCCACAGTGGTGGTGGTGGTGCCCACAGTGGTGGTGGTGGTGCCACAGTGGTGGTGGTGCCACAGTGGTGGTGGTGCCACAGTGGTGGTGGTGCCCACAGTGGTGGTGGTGCCACAGTGGTGGTGGTGCCACAGTGGTGGTGGTGCCACAGTGGTGGTGGTGCCACAGTGGTGGTGGTGCCCACAGTGGTGGTGGTGCCCACAGTGGTGGTGGTGCCACAGTGGTGGTGGTGCCACAGTGGTGGTGGTGCCCACAGTGGTGGTGGTGCCACAGTGGTGGTGGTGCCACAGTGGTGGTGGTGCCCACAGTGGTGGTGGTGCCACAGTGGTGGTGGTGCCACAGTGGTGGTGGTGCCACAGTGGTGGTGGTGGTGCCACAGTGGTGGTGGTGCCACAGTGGTGGTGGTGCCCACAGTGGTGGTGGTGCCACAGTGGTGGTGGTGGTGCCACAGTGGTGGTGGTGCCACAGTGGTGGTGGTGCCCACAGTGGTGGTGGTGCCACAGTGGTGGTGGTGCCACAGTGGTGGTGGTGCCCACAGTGGTGGTGGTGCCACAGTGGTGGTGGTGCCCACAGTGGTGGTGGTGCCACAGTGGTGGTGGTGCCACAGTGGTGGTGGTGCCACAGTGGTGGTGGTGGTGCCACAGTGGTGGTGGTGCCACAGTGGTGGTGGTGCCACAG
The DNA here is from genome assembly GCA_949841015.1 of Aplysina aerophoba. Taxonomy (NCBI): domain Eukaryota; kingdom Metazoa; phylum Porifera; class Demospongiae; order Verongiida; family Aplysinidae; genus Aplysina; species Aplysina aerophoba. The sequence goes on along the minus strand of OX465049.1, from coordinate 389,030 downwards.
TGGTGGTGGTGCCACAGTGGTGGTGGTGCCACAGTGGTGGTGGTGGTGCCACAGTGGTGGTGGTGCCACAGTGGTGGTGGTGCCCACAGTGGTGGTGGTGCCACAGTGGTGGTGGTGCCACAGTGGTGGTGGTGCCCACAGTGGTGGTGGTGCCACAGTGGTGGTGGTGCCCACAGTGGTGGTGGTGCCACAGTGGTGGTGGTGCCACAGTGGTGGTGGTGGTGCCACAGTGGTGGTGGTGCCACAGTGGTGGTGGTGCCACAGTGGTGGTGGTGCCCACAGTGGTGGTGGTGCCACAGTGGTGGTGCCCACAGTGGTGGTGCCACAGTGGTGGTGCCACAGTGGTGGTGGTGCCACAGTGGTGGTGGTGCCACAGTGGTGGTGGTGCCCACAGTGGTGGTGGTGCCACAGTGGTGGTGGTGCCCACAGTGGTGGTGGTGCCCACAGTGGTGGTGGTGCCACAGTGGTGGTGGTGCCCACAGTGGTGGTGGTGCCCACAGTGGTGGTGGTGCCACAGTGGTGGTGGTGCCCACAGTGGTGGTGGTGCCACAGTGGTGGTGGTGCCCACAGTGGTGGTGGTGCCACAGTGGTGGTGGTGCCCACAGTGGTGGTGGTGCCACAGTGGTGGTGGTGCCACAGTGGTGGTGGTGCCACAGTGGTGGTGGTGCCCACAGTGGTGGTGGTGCCACAGTGGTGGTGGTGCCACAGTGGTGGTGGTGCCACAGTGGTGGTATAGAGCCTAAACCTACCCCCTAATCCTATATAGTTCCAATACCATTCCCTACAGGACCTGTTGTGCAATGAGATACGCACATGTCAAACGGCTTGCTCACACTCGTCAACTGGGAGCTGTCCAAAGTTTCAGCTACCTTCATTTTGTCTGATGGTTCCACACAGGGCATTTTCAAATGAGATACATGCTTATTCCGTAATTATATACATATTTCCATATACGTACGTGTAATATTATATTCCATTATTACAATGGCATACATATGTCCATCTTTGTTTACTGGATGACTGGGGAAGCGATCACTGCTTGCTGCTGCTAATCGCACTCAGTGTTCTCGCCAGAATAGGGAGGTGCAGCACCAACAGCACCAACAGCACCAACAGCCTAGAGAGAACACTAACAGCACTTCAGTCCTCCTGGTCATGGACCAATCGTATTGACCTGGTCAAATCAACACACGATAATATCCAGTGATGATTCCCATGTATCACTTAGCCCCACCGCAGTGGTTTAAATTCCCATCTATGTAGCCTGTTTGTGTTTGGGTCCTCTTCACATTTGCTGTATTGTGTTAAACATGCTATCCTCTGCTGTGTACTTGTACTCGGAGTTGTGCATGTTTTAGACAAGTGTTGGGTTCCCCTCCCCGTGGCGAGGGCTGGGTAAGTATGGTGTGCGAGTGGCAGTGTCTGGACCCTAAAGGTGTTGCCATGTTCCAAATAGCGTCATACATACTTCTATATGTGCACAACACACCCACACACGCACACACACACACTAACACCGCACACACACACACACTAACACCGCACACACACACACACTAACACCGCACACACACGCGCACACACACTAACACCGCGCACACACACACACACACACACACACACACACACACACACACACACACACACACACACACACAAACACCGCACACACACACACACACACGCACACACACACAAACACAAACACCGCAGACACACACACAAACACCACAGACACACACACACACACAAACACAAACACCGCACACACACACACACACAAACACAAACACCGCAGACACACACACAAACACCACAGACACACACACAAACACCACAGACACATACACACACACACACGCAAACCATGCTCTGCTTACACTCCCCAGAGTGGTGCAGGCCACATCTCTGTTGTATACGTACATACGTAGAACTAGAGCGATGTTGAGCACTTAACATCACTCTAGTTCTCATGCACTCCCTTTGGCACATTTAACCTACACACTCCTTACCACTTCACCCCCACCCCCACTCCTTACCACTTCACCCCCACCCCCACTCCTTACCACTTCACCCCCACCCCCACTCCTTACCACTTCACCCCCACTCCTTACCACTTCACCCCCACCCCCACTCCTTATCACTTCACCCCCACTCCTTACCACCTCACCCCCACCTCCCACCCCACACTCCAGCGGTGCTTTCTCCGAGGTCTGGAAAGCTCAGGAGAAGAAAACAGGCCAAATGGTGGCCATCAAGGTAATTGACCGGAAGTCACTGAAAGGGAAGGAGGAGGCACTGCAGAATGAGGTGGCCGTGTTAAGGAGGTGAGCTACGGAGCACACTGTGTGTGTGTGTGGGTGGGGGGCTCTGCAGCATTAATCGTAGCCAGGGCCTAGTCTCCGCTATTGCATAATAACATTAGCATGTTGGGCAATCAAAACAGTAGAAAAGGGCTGGCCATGCGAGACTAGTGCAGCATGCAGTGCATACATAGGGCCTGCCACATGTACTGCATACATAGGGCCTGCCACATGTACTGCATACATAGGGCCTGCCACATGTACTGCATACATAGGGCCTGCCACATGTACTGCATACATAGGGCCTGCCATATGCAGTGCATACATAGGGCCTGCCACATGTACTGCATACATAGGGCCTGCCACATGTACTGCATACATAGGGCCTGCCATATGCAGTGCATACATAGGGCCTGCCACATGTACTGCATACATAGGGCCTGCCACATGTACTGCATACATAGGGCCTGCCACATGTACTGCATACATAGGGCCTGCCATATGCAGTGCATACATAGGGCCTGCCACATGTACTGCATACATAGGGCCTGCCACATGTACTGCATACATAGGGCCTGCCACATATGTACTGCATACATAGGGCCTGCCACATGTACTGCATACATAGGGCCTGCCACATATGTACTGCATACATAGGGCCTGCTACATGTACTGCATACATAGGGCCTGCCATATGCAGTGCATACAAGGAGG
>OX465049.1:333513-383513 GCA_949841015.1 Aplysina aerophoba | reverse complement strand
GCACCCTGTGGGGGGGGGGAGTGGGGGATGGGGGGTGGGGGGAGTGGGGTGGGGTGGAGTGGGGGATGGGGATGGCGGTGGGGGGAGTGGGGTGGGGTGGAGTGGGGGATGGGGATGGCGGTGGGGGGAGTGGGGTGGGGTGGAGTGGGGGATGGGGATGGCGGTGGGGGGATGGGGTGGGGTGTCTGTATGTTTGTGTTCACACGTGGGTGAAATTGTCACATCTTTTCTCTCTCTGTTTATCTCTCTCTCCTATAAGGGACGATATCTCAGCCTCTGCCAAGGAGTTCATCTCACACTACCTGCAGATAGACCCAGGAAAGAGGTTCACGTGTTCTGAGGGGCTAGCACATCCATGGTGGGTGCACACATCACACGCACACGCACACGTACACACACGCACACACACACACACACACACACACACACACACAGTCTGGTGTCAGTCCAGTCCAGTACCCAAAGCACAGCTGCTGTTCTTTCATTTCTCTGTCTGTCTGTCTGTCTGTCTGTCTGTCTGTCTGTCTGTCTGTCTGCCTCAGGATCTCTGGTGGGACTGCCAAAACGACTGACATCCACACGACTGTGTGTGAACAGATGAAGAAGAATGCTGCACGGCTCAACTGGAAGGTAAGGAGATGTACATATGTACGTATGTATGTATTTGATGTGTACTTAGAGTAGAGGGGAGTATCTAGGGGAAACCTCTCGGTCAACAAACAGCCAAACGCACTAACCAAAAACAGATGTTACCTTGGTGAAAGAGCAAGTACTTCACATATTTATACATTTCTCGGTTGTACAGTCAATAATTTTCTACTCTTGTGCACTTTATGGAACTATTTGGGACCCACGTAATGGCTGACTGTTTGTCGCTTACTTCGTAGATGCAGTTAACCCCTAAGTACAAACTTTGTCCCCTCATCCACACTTCCGCTGTGTGCTCTTCTGATTCTAAGTACCCCATTACCCATTAATCTCACGCACCTGATTTAACCTTCTGTGTTACATGTTAAGCTATCACAAAGATGCCGTCCACTATTGTTCAATAGTAGTGATGTGAAAGGTAGGGGCTGGGCCATGAGGCTAAGTAGGCAGAGGCATTGGTGCACATTGTGGATATAAATACAGGTGTATGGTAATGTGGTCTTCCTACAATTGATTTGTGTGTCTCCCTTTTTCGTTGCTGGACAGAAAGCAATGAATGTTGTCCACGCTATTAAGAAGATGAGGATGCTGACGTTTGAGCATGGAAGTGACAGTGAATCTTCTCCCAACGCTTCACCTTCAAGCAAACGAAAAGTGGCGGAAAGCGCCACTGCAGGTGCTCAAAGTAATTAGGTAGCATGTAGAATTGTACCATCAGTACATAGATAGCGATTGCCCGTGACTTTTCAACCACTGTACACACACGCGCATTAATGTAGTTTTCAACGGCTACACATTGTTACGTCATATTGCATAATGTCACGTGCGCTTTGGCGGTGAATTTGGAAGAACAAGAACAGAAGAGATGGAGCGTACGCTTCCAGTTAGCGATTCTGAGAGGGAGATTGATGAGCTTCGCAGACTGAATGAAGAGCTTAAAAATGATTTGGTAGAATCCGCGACGGTGGGGCAGAACATTCTGTCTCGAAACAATGAACTCGAAGAACAGCTCCGCGAACAGGGAGAGTACTATTCCGCGAAACAAGAGGTTGGCGCACGTATAGGAAGAGGCGTCGTGTGTTCGGGGATAGTCTGTGTCAGTATTTCCTTTATTTTAGACTCTAGAGCAGGATAACTATGTTCTACGGAGTAAATTGGAAACCCAAACCAAGTTGGTGGAGGAGCAGTTCCAGGAGCTGGAACGGTGGAAGAGTGACGTGCAAGAAGCCAGGAAGTGAGTGTTTTCGGCCGTGTTCTCTTCAGAGGCTATTAGTCTTCGCACAGACTTCATATACTACGTAAATACAACACACGGTCTTTGTTAGTATTGCATGGGAGAGTGGAAATGTAACATGTAATGACTGAGGAGTGTGCACAGCGAAGGGGTATTTCTGCACACAGACACTCTGTCTGTCTGTCCATCTGTCTGTCTGTCCATCTGTCTGTCTGTCCATCTGTCTGTCTGTCCATCTGTCTGTCTGTCCATCTGTCTGTCTGTCCATCTGTCTGTCTGTCTGTCTGTCTGTCTGTTGCTGCACAGAAGCAAGCTTGAACAGGACAAGCTTGGGGCACACCACACCAAGGTGGTGGAGCGACTTGAGAGTGAAGTGGCTGCGTTGCAGGCGGAGCTGGACAACAGCCGGCTAGTGGAGTCAGCGTTGCAGGAGAAGGTGGAGAGACAGGAGGCCCTGTTGTCTCAGTGGAGAGAACAAGAGAACAGCAACTCCTCCTTCAGTGGACTGGAGTCCGAGGTGGGGACTCTGCAGACCACCGTGGCAGTGCTAGAAAGGGAGAAGGAGACACTGACTCTGAAGGTTGGTGAGAGTGAAGTGGGGCTTCTCAGCTGGCTGTTGCAACAGCATTGAAAGGTTCTCAGGTATCAGCTTAAAGGCGGCTTGAAACGGGCTGAAAAAGCCTTGCCGACACACTGGTCTTTGTCAGGCGAAAGACTTCTTTATACCCTGAAGAAGACCAGTGCATGTGTCCTGTTTGAAATGTCAGCAAGGCCTTTTTAGCCTCTTTCAAGCTGTTACAATCTGGTGCCACTCAGGTTGGTGAGAGCTGGCAGGTCTGGTTCACCAGCCTCTCCTGGCACATGTGTGTGTCTAATCATCCAGCAATCAGCTGGATGAGGACTTGATGAGGTGGTTCCCCCCTCTTTCTCTTTCCCCTGTCCTCAGCTTCACGATGCAGAGTCACAGCTCAAGTTGCTAAGGAGCAGCGACACTGCCTCAAAGGCCAAGGTTGCTTCCCTTCAGGAGGAGCTGGAGGAGCACTTAGAGGAGGCCAACTCTCTCCGCACCGCACTCCAGGTGTGTGGGAGGTGTTCTGTTTGTGGTGTGTGTGTGGGGGGGGTGTCTGTGTGTGGGGGGGTGTCTGTGGGATGCATGTGGGTGGGTGCATGTATATGTGGGTGGGTGTGGGCGGGAGTGAGTGCATGTACCTCACTGTACTAGTGTTCCTGTGCCTTGCAGTGTGCCAATGAGAAGAGTGCTGAGTGTGCTCAGGAGCTGCAAATGCTTAAACTAGAAATGATGGGAGAGGCAGCAGGACAGAGGGGAAATTCCCTCTTCAGCGAGGTGAATTTCTAGTAATACACCACTACCCGACAATCCATGCAGTTGTCCACTCTGTGTAAATACAGAGAATACATGTCACTGATAGGCACACAAAGTCAGCACCTTCTCATATACTCTCTGCTGAGGTTGCTAAAGCTGTTGATGCTACCTTACCGTTTTGTGACTGGCATGCAGGTTGAGGACCGCCGTTTGGAGACAGAGAAACGCTTCATCAGTCTTAGAGTGAAGCATGAGTCTCTGGAGAAGGCACACGCTGTTGCGCAACAGCAGCTGAAGAAGCTGAAGGTATCCAGCTGCCCCAATGGTCGCTGGGCCAATCCCCTCCCACAACACTACACCATACAGCCCCTCCACTACGCTAGCACATCCCCACCCACACACATCACCGCTTCACCCTTTACTGGGCACCATTCACTCAAGCAATGGGTTGCCTCACTCAATAATAAGTCCAAGTTGGGTAGTGGGGTACACAGATGGAGGGATGTTGCATCAAGTGGTCCTTGGCAGAGCCGGCAGGCCGTGTTGCTTGCAAACCCACCAAAGAGGGGCCTCTGTGAAGAGTCAGACATTGAATGCGACGACAGTCCTGCACTTGGATTCGCTCTGGGTGAGAAGTGGAGCAAGAAGACGTCCATTCCTGATTGGGAGGAAGAGGATTTTGAGGCTACAGAGGCTGGAGAACTCTGGTATGACCATGGAGACCTTTCATCCATTTACACCCACTCCAGGGGTTGGCAGGGGATTGCTGTGCCCTGGGTTTGTGTTGAGGAGGAGGAGGAGGATGGGTGTGGTGCAGACGACCCGGCTCTGCAGCCCTTCTCTTATCCCGGGTCACCCAGCCTTCGGAGCCCACCAGCCGACCCGGAGCCGATTGTCACTGCCTCTTTCTACTACACTCCAGCCTCACCATGCACACTGCCCCTGGAGAAGCATGTAGCCTGGGAGCAGAGCAGTTGCTCCAAACTGCAGCCCTCACTTCACAAGGAAGCAGAGCACCCCAGTCCAGTGAGCCTCAAGGCTGCCCCAGTGGTAGAGCCAGCCGTGGGAACTGTACTCCGCAGCCTTGTCATGATGCTCCTCATCTGCTCTGCCACTCAACTGGTGTGGTTTGTCACTAGGAGCCTGCTGGACCTCTGAACACCTCACATCCTGCATGATTAGATCTCTCTGAACTGATCTGAACTTCAATTGTACTTGTAGTCATGCGTGGTCACTATCCTTACTGTGTACTCTGCATGTGTATACGCATTACTATTGTGTATGCATGCATGCGTGTGTGTGTGTGTGTCAGTCCTGTTGATTCTCTCATATTCCCCACTGCTGCACTGTAGTACAGGGTCTATAATAACTACAGTCTATAACTGCCCGTCTGTGAGGAAATTAGTGCCCTTGGGTATGGGTACATGAACTGGTAATAGGATAGTGGCACACATCATTTCACCAATGAACTCCAGAATGGTACCTTTTACCTCCTACCTACAGTGGTAATTTCTGTTCACCTTCAGTCCCCACCCCACTTTACCAACCTCCTCCGCTCCCCTTCCCTCCCCCCCCCCTACAGTCCAACCTGCAAGTGTACCTCTCCCAGAGAGGGCAGGCGGTAGTTGACTCCAACCACGTGGAGCGACTAGAGCGAGCAGTGGCCTCTTACCGCACACAAGTGCAGCAACTCAAACAAGAGAAGATGGCGCTAGAGAAAGATGCTAAGGTGCAATACATGACCAGCACAAGCAACTCTTGTGTAGACTCGTAAACATGTTAACTTGAGCCAACAGTATTTGTGTCAACTGACGAATAGATCTTGATGAGCATATTTGTAGCAGAATCAGTCAATCAATAGCAACTGATTGCAGGACGTTTTGGCCATGTAGTGTACGTTTCAGTTGTTCACAACATAGCAATGAGCCTCTACAATATCAGTGTTTGTGTGTCCATTAAAATAAGTACGTAACATGTATTGAGCAGAGCTTGTAGAATGTGTAAATGATATGGACCTTCCTTATCTAACCCTCCTTCACATGCAGGCACCCTGTCCTGTGGCGTTCAAAGCCCCCGAGGAGGGCCTCAGTGGTAAGACCTTCCCACGAGAACTGGCCGACTTCCTTCAATATGAGCTTGAGCGGGTGAGGAAGGAGTGTGCAGAGCTGAGCTCGCAGCTGGAGCAGAGCAAGGTGGAGAAGCTGTGGGATGCAGACAAGCTGCGTGAGTGTGAGGGCCGCCTCCATGCTGTCGAGAAGGAGGCAGTGAGGTGAGTGGGAAGTGGTGGTGTGTGCTTCTGGTGTGCTGTGTTACAGGTTGTTTGGCAGCATTGGGGTGTTAGGCAATAGAGGCATGGTGTGTGCGTGTGTGTGTGTGCGTGCGTGCGTGCGTGCGTGCGTGCGTGCGTGCGTGCGTGCGTGCGTGTGTGTGTGTGTGTGCTGTATACTGTGTAGTTATGGTATGGTGTGCCAACGAGTTGCTATGTCATCTGCACAGGTACCACAATGAGAGTGCAAAGTGCAGACTGAAGCTTCAGGAGGCAGTCAAGAAGTGGAGGACAGGTGGGCTAGGGTGGGCTAGGGAGGCCGAGGGGAATGGTACTTGGTATACTGGTATACTGCTGTCTGACCCACGGCTGTTGTTGCAGAGCTAGCTCTGCGAGAGAAGCTCACACTGCAGGTGCAGGAGCTAACGGCAGACCTGGAACATGCCAAGCTGAACACAAAAGGCCGGAAGTCTCTTGCTCCCAAATGCAGCGAAGAAAAGAGAAGTATTGGCACAGACAGTGTATCAAACAAACTGGCAGTGGGAGAGCAGTCCCTACCCCATGATGTCAAAGAAAGTGGCCGTACCGCTCAGAGTAGCACCAGTGCTGGTAGGGAGGAGGAGGAGGAACGTGTACAGGGAGCTGCCAAGACAGACAAGAACAAGGAGAATGTGGTGAATGTCACCTCAGCTAAGTTGGTGGGTACAATAATGTGGTTGGTCGATCCTTGTGCCAGCTGCTTGGAAATTGCATTAGGAGCGGAGCTGTGTTGGGTTGCTGTTCTAGCACAGGGCGCCTACTTCCCTCCCCGCACAGGTGGAGCCTTGCCCTCAAGATAGGACCAGGTCAAGGACGCCACAGTCGAGGCCAATAACCGACGACGTTGTGAACAAGTGCCCTCAACAGTAAACTATTATTATTGCTGTGTCCGAGTCTGTATAATGACGTAACTAGATGTTGTCCAATCAAACGGCTAGAGGCGGGGTACACGTGAATTTGAAGGCTTTCGCGGGAAGATGGAGTCGGACAGTGGTGAATCAACGGGTGGAATAATCGACCTCTCTCAACTCAGCAAGTTGTCTGCAGGTGGGAGGACAACACACCACACATAGCTGCAGCAGTACTCCTGTTAAAGGCGAATTCTACTCCCTCCTCTACATCTTGTCCCTAAAGCATCGCCAGCAGTCCTGTATTCGACTCAACAGTCCTCCCACGATGTTACTTCGGGACAGGCGAACCAAGGAGAGAGCCAGACCGGCAGCGCGCGCAAGGAGGCGATTGCTGTAGATGGAAAAGGCACGTCCACGCAGCCTCCAACTTGCTGGCAGGACGAGAACCCACTGGCAATTCTTAGCTCTTCCCGAGGTGAGTGCGGCCTTGCCGAGTATCGCCATTGGCAGCAACCTTCGGCTTGGGTTTAACACGCCACTCATTTACTGTATAAGCTTATGTACTTGCTGAGTGACAACTCACGGGTGGTGCTAGTGGTTGCATGTGATTTTTTCATCCATATCCGCCACTTTCTTTAGTTGAATGGTTGCTCTGCTTCTACCAATCTTCACTGGCAGAATTTAGCCTCATTGAAGATGAAAAGTTTGATTTTCTAATTCCCGAAGAGTACCTAAATGAAAGCATAGACGGCTCATGTGGCCGTGACGGGCAGAGGGATTGTGCCAGTAGGACTGGAGGCATCACGGCCTGCTCTAGCCCGATCCACCAGGCAGACGGCCTCAGACAGTCCGTCTACGACAATGCCCTTCTGCAGCTTAAACACAGAGGAAGAGCAGATCTGCTGTTGAACCACCACCACCAGCAGCAGCACAGGGAGAGAGAGGAGGAAGAGGAGGATGAAGGAGAAGGGGGAGGTGAAGTTGCTGCTCTGTGTGGAGGTGAAGCTGTACATGTTCCGGAAGACATTCCACCAGAGCACACACAAGATGGCTCACTGCAGGAGGAAGCAGGTGCTGTGGACAATGCCTCCTTGTTCGCCGAGGAGCACTGTAACATTAGCCAAACAGACAAGTCTCCAGCCATTATGCTGATCGACCTGGGGGTATCCCCATCCCCTCCCCCTCCCCGACTCAACACCACTCAGACACTTGACGTTAGCACTGTTGTGGTGTTAGAGATGGAAGGGCAGTGCTGTGGTCGCAATGCAACCTTTACTCTCAATGAATGCCTGCTTGAAGGCAGCACCTCAGGTGCAGTGGGAGACGCCAAAGATGGAAGCAACTGTACCACTGAGGAGGCAGGACAGAGGCCTACAAGACTGCCCACTCTCGGCAAGCGGGCACAAACTAGCCTAGTGAATGCCGATGTGGTGAGTGTTGCCCCACACGTGAACTTAGCAAACATAACCAACCACCCCGAGTAGTAAAGCGGGAGCGACTCAGCTGACAGTTGCATGAACAGTACAGGGTTCTTCTCAGCCGACTGTTGCATGAACAGTACAGGGTTCTTCTCAGCCGAGTGTTGCATGAACGGTACAGGGTTCTTCTCAGCCGAGTGTTGCATGAACGGTACAGGGTTCTTCTCAGCCGAGTGTTGCATGAACGGTACAGGGTTCTTCTCAGCTGGCTGTTGCATGAACGGTACAGGGTTCTTCTAGCTGGTTAAGAAGAACCCTTTACCAATACCAGCCTGACTGAGTGTTTAGTGTAAAGCGCTTCACCTTTTGTACAGACTGTTCAGTTTTCAGACTATGCAATCATGAGGGATGTGTGGAAGGAACAGATGCAGACCGCGCAGCCACTTGCTCCAAATGGTGGCTCTGTCTTGTCCAACGTCCTTGCACCTAAAGAGGGAACAACCACTGCTACCATTCAGCTAAGTGATACCGCAGAGTGTGGTGTTTCATCACCACCGGGGGAGGGAGAGGGGGCAGAGTGCCCCTCCTCCACATTTGTGAAGGAGCGGGAGGACACCTCACCGGACGAGGCTCCCAGCTCTCCACTTGACGAGGCTCCAAAACACAACACCACCAGGACTCTTGAGTAAGGCCCTAATGAGTGATGTGATGTCATTCATAGTTCACCACACTGAAGAAATTGATAGCAGTTGTTCAGGTATTTAGAGTGAATTTGGTACATCCTTTTCTATACATACGTACGTACCTATGCATGTCTGGCTGTAAGCAGCAGACAGTATTGGGCAATGCACTGCTATCTGCTATTATCTGTCTTACACCGCACTTCAATGATGTAGAACTAATGGTTCCTCAGATGCTGTGTCTCTGCCGGTTCAAGACAAGTTGAGGTCTCCAGGCACCACCCACTCCCAGCTGAACCACCCAAAGGGGAAGTCCCAGCTTTCTGCTGCACCCAAGAGACAAACAAAATTGACTGACGTTCACCACCACCAAGAGCCAGCGCCTGTGGTGAACTCGAAAGGACCCAAAGGCCTTTCTGCTGTACCCAGGAGGTCCAAGTCACTCTTGAGAGCACCAAAGAGACCGCTGCCATCCCACGCACAAGCCCCACCTGTGCCAGATTCATCTGCTGTTGCAAGAAACACCTCAGATGCAGCCAAGGTCCAGCAAAAGAAGAATACCCTTACCTCCCCTGATGCAGCCAGCAAGGAGAAACAACTACACAGGTCCAGGTCACTGCACAGGGAAGCTCCGCCCGCCCCGCTGTACATGCCCTCTCACTACCAGTCCACACCGGTGCACACGGGTACACCCAAGTGCTTGGCCCAGCCCATTCACGCCATCCAGCCCAACTTCAGTCTGAGCTCAATAGAGGGCTCAGACCCTGCACATCGTGTCACCGGGGCACAGAAGAGCACCACACCGCACAGCCAGAACAGGAGGCGGTCTGGCATACCTACCTCTACCTCCTCGGTGAGTATATTCAGTGCCACTCACAACTGTGTATGAACATACACACACCACACACACCGGCAGTGGTGGCGCCTTTTGGTGATAAATGATGATTAGATGTTACACCAACCTTTCATGAGAGTAATACACAGCGTAAAAACTCTTATGCATGTGCCTTCCACCAGGACAAAGCAGCAGCAAGGCCCACATCAGCGCAGAAGCCTCACCGGAAGCGGCGGCCTGACCCTAGTCTATCCCCCCAGCTCCCCAAGGCACCCCCGATCCAGAGGGCGCTCCAGCAACCAAAGGCCATCCCAAGGATAGCTCTTCATGATAAGAACACCTTCCCTTCCACTGCCAGGGGTCCAGTAGCACCGGGAAAGACCAAAGCAGTGAAGGCTGCGGTCAGTCATGGAGCAGAGAACGTGAGTGCAGTGAGTGCAACTGTGTCTGAAATCTGCTGCGTCTGCAACTGGTCACTGCACCATCGTGTTGGCGTGAGCAGAGCACTGCAGGCGGAGTAGTCTGGTGTGCCGTTCCCTCCCTCCTGTCTCCTTTCAGCTGATTGGTGCATGCAGCGAAGGGGGAAGGACACAGGGACACCACGGCAGACTGCTCTCTCTAACTAACACCACTATAATTAGTCCTTACTGCAAATTGCATGTTGAATCACACTCCTACTCTCTAGCTTGACACACATGGTTTCAATTTTTAAGCATGTGGTGTCTCATGGGTGATTCTCTTGTTCCATGACTGGTAAATGTTTGGGAGTAGGACCACTAAACTGCCCCATCAGGACTCCACTGCACCTCTGCTAGCTCTGGCAGCCAATAAGCCACTCTTAAGCCAGTTCTGTCGGTTACATCGCAGATGATGTCTGTAGTGTAAGTGCCCCGCAGTGGGGGGTAGCATGCCACACTATTGCCTAGGTTGTGTGGTGGGGTCCATTCAACCGCACACTGGTTGCATCCCTCTCTCTCTCTCTCACCTCACCTTCCTCCCCCCCCATCTCCTTCCTGTGTGGGTGTCTCCTGCAGAGGCGAAGGAGTAGGCTTGCAGTCCCTGGACTCAGAGGGGAGAGTGCCGCTTGAGAGAGCCGGAATACCTAGCGCATTGTCAACTGATGCCACTAAAGATTTCAAAATGAACTGAATTAATTCACAATGTTAAGTAACAGATACAAATAGACCAATGACAAGAAGGCAAGTTTACTTTGTGGTAGTGGCACACACACTGCCAAAAGACACACATGCACACACATGCTAAATGTTATTAATCATTCACCAGTAAAAATTGTAGAAAGTACAGACCTGTGGGTGGAAACCAAAAGTACATGTATATATATGCATAGATGTGTTTGGTAATTGGCCAGCATAAGTTCCAAAGTCATTGAAATCAAGTTATTTTAAAGTCTGCAAATCATGTATACGTATGTATAGCAGCTTAGCATTTTAAACAATTAAATGGCATCGTCAAACTGTACAGCAGATTGCAATGAATGTCGTAAGCATTGAGGAAGGTCCACAAACAGAAGGGGAGGGGCGTTGTGTCTCAGGTGCAGGCTGTCTCTCGGTGCATGCATCAAGTCTTCATTTGGTACTCTGTGATTGCAGCAGTCTCTCCAGCGTAGCTCACCTCCATGGTCAACCCCGAATGGTAGTCAATGTTGGGGACCTGGGGCCTGAGGACGGAGGAGCAGGGAGCAAGGCAAGGAAGAAAGATGTAGTATACACACTGAACTTGCCAGTTTGTGAACTACAAATAATGTGTGTGCACTGCTTTGGTTTTCAGCAGATTGCTGCTGGATAATAGGAGTGCTCTGCAGTGTCATGGTAGCCAGACCTGACAAAAAACATACACATTTTTCTCAAATACCCACACAACAACAGTACATGAGTGGGAGTATGGATTGCTGTTGATTGAGAAGCAATTAGGCACCAACTTGAGAATGTTCACATCAACTTCTACTGGATGCACTTTCTGAGCCCCAATGCCCACAAATGCCACACTGAACAACAATCCTACACATAAGCTACCCCTGTATCAACTGAGTCGAGCCACACAGGTGGCAACTCACCATTGTGACAGCGCCTTTAGCCGTGTTGACCGCACCTTCCCCTTACTCCCCACTCCCTTCCCTGAGGAGGAGGAGGAGGCAGCACTCTGCAACTTAGACTTCTGCTTCTGTGACCCAGTCTGTTTGGAAGAAGTCTGTTGTGGAACAGTGTTGGCTGTTACAGAGAGGGGAGAGGGAGAGCGTGATGTGGAGGGAGAGGAGGATTTACTAGGTCTTTGGGGGGCTTGGGCGGTTGAGCTGGTACTGCGGGAGGAAGGTCCAGTGGTCGAAGACTTGGCTGTGGACTGTCCTTCTCCAATGCTGAAGAAGTCCACCATTTGAGGCTGCAATCTGTAGAAGCAGGCACCAAAACTGGCTAAAGCGCATTGTATGTGTTAATCTGACACACTTAGGTATGTACAAAGAAGAGTCGCTCCAGCCATATGTGCACGCAACTATAGTGAGGCTTCCGTTGAAGTTGCCACAGTCCACTAGTGTCCACCACGCTCAGTGGGTGTGGCACTCGTCCTTGTTTGCCTACTCCCACACCTCACCTCGCCTGCCTGGTGGACGTCCCTCTCGAAGCTCCACACATAGCGCACTTGAAGGAGCTTTGCTTGTTGATGTAGGTGCAGAATGGACAGTCCCATCCTGAGAAACCGCCGCCACCTGTGTTGGCCGACATTTTCTTGCCTAGTATCTTTAGGAACACACCCCTACGGCAAATGAAAGACTAATACCATTTCTATGGCAACGATTACGCTTAAGCAGCGGACATTTTGAAATAGCCCGGCTCACAATGGCCGATCGAGGCACTCCGAAAGCCAATAGATCCACTAGATCACTCAACAAGACGCCGACTGATGAAACGGAAGCAACGCTCCCATCTGTCAACGAGCGACTTGCGCAGCTGAGGCCGTCCCGTGAGCTCCTTGAGTACTACAGACTGAAGATAGCCGAGTTTGATGAGGAATACGATGCCCTCACGAAGAGACTGGAGCAGTACAAGTGCACGTACGAGGATCAAGTAAGTAAACAGGATAGCGTGTAGCTAGCACTAATAACTACCAGGCGTGGCTAGGCATGCCACCTTCTCCCCCCCACCCCCACCCCACCCCAGTAGGATCAAGTAAGCAGGATAGCGTGTAAAAGCAGTTACTCTGTTAGCCTAGTGGTATACCCCCTGCAGTGTATACTCACAGCCACCTGTCTAGGCTGAAGTTCCCACAGGTAGATTAGTCAGCATCCACTGTATCTTATGACTCTGTTTAGATGCAGTGTCCACAACTGTCCTTGCAGCAGCAGCCAGTTTGCACTGCACTGCACCTCTGAAGCCGTGCATGCTCCAAAGACAGTTTAGCTAGACTAAATTAATGAACTGTAGAGCTCAACTGTTAGAAGCCAACTACGTATGTGGTCGCCCTGCCCTGTAGCAGGGAATCTCTCTGGTATTGATGTCTTATGTGTAGTCATTCAATGATTTACTGCGGCATGTGCCATGTCATCAGGGCTGCAGCTCAACATACGTGGCTAGCAGATATGTATTCAAAGCTGAGATGAAAGACAGAGTCATGATGTCAAGTAATGCATGAACTGGCAAGGAGACATCATTAAGCATAATTGTGATTAAACAGGTACATACATAGAATATTACCTGTATATGAAACATTATTAAGTTGTGTATATGTGTATACGTATATCCATGATGTAGTTTGTGAGCTGCAGTGAGCTGTTTGTGTGTACATACCACAGCATACCAAAGAGTGGGAGATTCGTCAGCGTGAGGAGGAGATCTCGGAGCTGCAGAAGGCACTGAGTGACATGCAGGTGTTCCTGTTTCAGGAGCGAGAGCATGTCCTTCGCCTGTATGCTGAAAACGATCGACTTAAGGTGAGGGAGCTCCAAGACAGGAAGAAGATTCAGCACCTGCTGTCCCTGACACAACCTGTGTCCTCTGAGATCACATATTTCCACCAAGAGCCTCCAGCAAGGGTGATTGTGCATCAACATCAGCGAAAGAGGCAGAAAAAGGAAGGGGCGCAACAGAGTGGGGAGGAGGAGGAGGAGGAAGGCAGGGGGGCAGGTGGTCACAAGCACATTCACCCTCTGAAGGGTAAGAAAATGGTAGCAAGGAAGGGAGAAGAACAGAGCGAGGAAGAAGGGACGGATGACACAGACCCTGTGATCCTAGCTTTGTCTGTGACCGCCCTGAAGGCCCAGCTGGAGGAACAGACTCGGCTGTGTAAGGAGCAGGTGGACGCATTACTGGAGGACCGACGAGTGCAGGGGGAGGAGGCAAAGGCAAGGGAGGAGCGAGATGCAGCGCATATACAAGCCCTCATGGAGCGGCTGCAGAAAGCCCAGGACCTCCTCTACGCAAGTACCAAGGACTTCATGGACCTGAAGTATGAACTGAGGGCCAAGGAGAGAGCGTGGATGACTGAGAAGGACAAGCTGCTTCAGAAGCTAGACCACTATCGCCAGCAGATGGACGAGAGCCAGGGGATTGACCCAGTCCTGGGTATGAGTTTCGCTGAGCCGAGTGAGGGAAGTGGAGCGACGCGATCCACCGTCAACCAGCTGAAACTCCAGCTACAACAGGCCCAACAGCTGACAGAGAACTACCGGGACCAGTGTGTGAAGCTGGAGGAGGAGGTGTGTCAACTGAGGGAAGAGACGGACGCTGCTAGGAACCTGTTCACAGAGAGGGCAGAGAAGACTAGCAGGAGAGTGAGCGTGATGAACGAACGGTACTCTGCATTGGAGAAGCGACGAAATTTGGAGATTCAAGGCTACAAGGCAGATATTAGGATGCTACGGCAGAGAATGAACCAGCTAGAGAAACAGCTGTACAAGGTGGGTGGGGCAGACTACATCCTTTTGTCAGGTGGGCGGGGCAGTCTACATCCTTTTGTCAGGTGGGTGGGGCAGTATGCATCCTTGTGCCATGTGGGTGGGGCAGTATACATCCTTGTGCCAGGTGGGCGGGGCAGA
The DNA here is from genome assembly GCA_949841015.1 of Aplysina aerophoba. Lineage (NCBI taxonomy): Eukaryota > Metazoa > Porifera > Demospongiae > Verongiida > Aplysinidae > Aplysina > Aplysina aerophoba. The sequence goes on along the minus strand of OX465049.1, from coordinate 369,171 downwards.
CTACATCCTTTTGTCAGGTGGGTGGGGCAGTCTACATCCTTTTGTCAGGTGGGTGGGGCAGACTACATCCTTTTGTCAGGTGGGTGGGGCAGTCTACATCCTTGTGCCATGTGGGTGGGGCAGTCTACATCCTTGCGCCAGGTGGGTGGGGCAGACTACATCCTTTTGTCAGGTGGGTGGGGCAGTATGCATCCTTGTGCCATGTGGGTGGGGCAGTATGCATCCTTGTGCCAGGTGGGTGGGGCAGTCTACATCCTTGTGCCAGGTGGGTGGGGCAGTATGCATCCTTGTGCCATGTGGGTGGGGCAGTCTACATCCTTGTGCCAGGTGGGTGGGGCAGTCTACATCCTTGTGCCATGTGGGTGGGGCAGTCTACATCCTTGCGCCAGGTGGGTGGGGCAGTATACATCCTTGCGCCAGGTGGGTGGGGCAGTCTACATCCTTTTGTCAGGTGGGCGGGGCAGTATGCATCCTTGCGCCATGTGGGTGGGGCAGTCTACATCCTTTTGTCAGGTGGGTGGGGCAGTATGCATCCTTGTGCCATGTGGGTGGGGCAGTATGCATCCTTGTGCCATGTGGGTGGGGCACTCTACATCCTTTTGTCAGGTGGGTGGGGCAGTATGCATCCTTGCGCCATGTGGGTGGGGCAGTCTACATCCTTGTGCCAGGTGGGTGGGGCAGTATACATCCTTTTGTCAGGTGGGTGGGGCAGTCTACATCCTTGTGCCAGGTGGGTGGGGCAGTATGCATCCTTGTGCCATGTGGGTGGGGCAGTCTACATCCTTTTGTCAGGTGGGTGGGGCAGTCTACATCCTTGCGCCATGTGGGTGGGGCAGTCTACATCCTTGTGCCATGTGGGTGGGGCAGTCTACATCCTTTTGTCAGGTGGGTGGGGCAGTCTACATCCTTGTGCCATGTGGGTGGGGCAGTCTACATCCTTTTGTCAGGTGGGTGGGGCAGTCTACATCCTTTTGTCAGGTGGGTGGGGCAGTCTACATCCTTGTGCCATGTGGGTGGGGCAGTCTACATCCTTGTGCCATGTGGGTGGGGCAGTCTACATCCTTGTGCCATGTGGGTGGGGCAGTCTACATCCTTTTGTCAGGTGGGCGGGGCAGTATGCATCCTTGTGCCATGTGGGTGGGGCAGTCTACATCCTTTTGTCAGGTGGGTGGGGCAGTCTACATCCTTTTGTCAGGTGGGTGGGGCAGTCTACATCCTTGTGCCATGTGGGTGGGGCAGTCTACATCCTTGTGCCATGTGGGTGGGGCAGTCTACATCCTTGTGCCATGTGGGTGGGGCAGTCTACATCCTTTTGTCAGGTGGGCGGGGCAGTATGCATCCTTGTGCCAGGTGGGTGGGGCAGTCTACATCCTTTTGTCAGGTGGGTGGGGCAGTATGCATCCTTGTGCCAGGTGGGTGGGGCAGTCTACATCCTTGTGCCATGTGGGTGGGGCAGTATGCATCCTTGTGCCATGTGGGTGGGGCAGTATGCATCCTTGTGCCATGTGGGTGGGGCAGTATGCATCCTTGCGCCATGTGGGTGGGGCAGTCTACATCCTTGTGCCAGGTGGGTGGGGCAGTATGCATCCTTGTGCCAGGTGGGTGGGGCAGTGTGTATGCCTATTCCACATGAGTACGGTCAGTGTGTGTCCTGTGTGTGGTGGGCGGAGAGCAGCGTCTTATGACAGATCAGTCTATCTGCTATACATGTGCATATACTCTGCATGTAGTCCCATGTAGTCCCTATTTGTCATCTCGTATGCGAGCAGAGAAGGTAGGGGCTCAAGCATAATGTGTTAAATTCGCACCATGCACTGCTCTGACCAGTGAAATTACTGCGGCAGTTATCAAGTTGGGTGCTGATTTTGGTGTCAAAGTAGTGGCTGTCAGGTGCAGGAGAGCACAGGGAATCCAATGCAATGTTCACTGTATGTTTGATAGTGTCTGACTCCTTAAAAGGAGTGGCTGTGATTGGTCTTGCTGCATATCCTCTTGCGCTGATGCTGTTAATAGGTGCATGCCAGCCGCTTTGTGTGTGTTGGTTGTGAGGTGTTGAATTACACTTTCTGCTAGCCCTTGTTTCACTAGCTGGCCATGGGGAGAGGGGCTGGATGTCTTGACGGCCCTGGACTCCTCGGGGAGGGGGCTGGATGTCTTGACGGCCCTGAACTCCTCGGGGAGGGGGGCTGGATGTCTTGACGGCCCTGGACTCCTCGGGGAGGGGGCTGGATGTCTTGACGGCCCTGGACTCCTCGGGGAGGGGGCTGGATGTCTTGACGGCCCTGGACTCCTCGGGGAGGGGGGCTGGATGTCTTGACGGCCCTGGACTCCTCGGGGAGGGGGGCTAGATGTCTTGACAGCCCTAGACTCCTCCCCTAGCCCCTCAAGATGACACAGTAGGGGCTAGCAGCTAGACTCACGTCAGATGGGCGGGTTAGTATGCATCACTGTGTAGGGTGGGCGGTGCAGTAAGTGTGACATTAAGAATCCAGAGGCCAACAGCGCTGATGTACAAGACAATGGAAAATGGCAAGCAGGCCAGAGGGCCTATATAGGGGGAGCTGACTTAGTATTATGTGCAGGTCTCTCAACAGCGCCAAGTGCTGGTGTTCACCGCATGTACGTAGGCACCAAGAAGACCGACAACTCTACGCTTGCAGCACAAACGCCTGCATGGTGGCACATGACGCACTGCTGTCATTTGAATAACAAGTGCATGTGTAATTGTTGGGTGCCCCATTACATAAATATTTGTGCTCAATTGAGTGGCACATGGTCACGGCTGTGGGCTGCTGAGGAGTGTGCTCATGTACACAGCTGGCAGACAACATGGCAGTCGAATGGGACTGTTCTTCAGCATGCAAGCCTGTTTCCCCTTCCACTCGTGCAGTTGACTCTGAGCCTAAGTGGAGACCAGGACACGGAGATCCTGTCAGCGGTGAAGAAGACGACTGCCAACTCGAGGAGGCTGCTTAGCGACTTGCAGCACCTCAAAACTAGAGTGTACGGCATGGAGAAACAAGTGCTGCACGTTCACAGCTGACTTGATAATTACATTCATAACTGCTCGTACTTCCGCATATTTGTGCTAATTAGCTCATCACGTTTATATCAGACCTACGGAGCGAGTGTGGTGGCATCGGTAAACGTTAAACGGTAATATGGCAGCGAGTAGCAGGCATCTGGGAGCCGGCTGGGCGATCGCTGTGCTTCTCCAGGTACTCCTGTGCACCTGCTGTAGCGGAGAGGGGAACGGTAAGATGCGGGATGTCGCTAGCTGGTCGCGCCTGACCCGCCTGTATACCTCCCTCTTCACCATCTTGCACTGCGCAGGTTTCTCGAAGGAGCTCTATACAAATGTGATCCAAGAAGGCGATCCAGCTGGGACCAAGATAGCTGACGTCCAGTACAGCGGAAGCGGTACTGTTTACCTCATTGGTGTGGGGTCGGGAGACTTCGAGCTGCAGGCGAATGGGACGATCGTGACGCAAGCAACTGTGCGGAGCGATCAAGCGGACGACATTGAGCTGACCGTGGTCGCGACTGAACTTGTTGGGGTGGACGTACTGGTGAAGACAGCCTATGTGCTGGTCAGAGTGAAGGCAACTGGTTAGCGAGATGACTCGTCTTGCACAATGCTTTCTGTAGCTACATGCACTTCGACTAGTTGGCAGACAGTACCCGTATGTACATCACTCGGCCTTTAACTGAAATGTATGCAACCAAGAATATTGCATTGCACATGAGTTCAGTGCTGTAGCCTGCAGTGCATAAGAGCGTGATCGCTTGTGGGCCAACTTTGCATCTCCCCCTACTTCAGAGAATGTTTGCCTTCGACAAGTGTTTGGCCGTTGCAGTCAGATTTGTGTGGAGAATCCAGCTACAGAGTTGGGGTACACTTGTGGCTGCGCTGAGGGCTACTCTCTACAGAGAAATGGTTACATCTGCCAGGCAAACGGTGAGGATCTTGGCTGACGAATGAGGAATGCTGAAAAAGTGATGTGGTTGGCACTATGAAGTGTGTAAATTGCATCAGAATATGTGACTCTGTTACATGCGTTATCAGTGTAACCATTGTGAGTAATCCTTCTTCTCCTGTCCTCTTCTTTGATCATGCAGATCCTGAACCCATCGTTATCTTGTCCAGTACAAGTGGGATCTTCTCTTTCAACACCCGTACAAGAGCCTTTGGTTTGGTTGCGAGTATCAACGGCTCTGTGTCAGCAATGACATATGACACCCCAAACAGGGTACGCCAGCAAAGGTTGCATGGTACACTATCTTTAATCTAGACTATTTCAACAGCAGTGTTTGCGAATTTCTCATTATCGATAATAAATATTATGAACTCCTTAGCCACTATATTGCAGATTTATATATATATATATATATATAATATTATGTATACATTTAACTAAGCTATTCCCTCTGGTATAACTTCACTGCAAACACAGGTGTTGTTTGTGGCCTATGGAAATAGGATAGCCAGTGTTTCCATGGATGGTGCTGCCCTGCGAACTTTGTACTCAGACGCTGCTCTACCAACAGGTGTGTTGCACACGTACGCACGCATCAGAACGGGGGGGTGCATGTGCATGCTTGTAACTTGTCAATCTTATTACGGTTATGCGTTGATGATGCATGATGTGTGCTGATGATGTGTGCAATGTGTGTGGTAGCAACAATAAATGATATGCATACTGTTATGGCTAGTTTTGTTAGGTTATTAAGTCTAATAAATAACTGGACTGTATGACATGCCCTATATGTATGCTCATGTGTACACAGCAGGGCTCTCCCACATAAACTATATTAAATTTATATACATATTTGGGCTGCCTGCTTTGTATTGCATGCTAGCCACTTCCTGTTGCCACCTGTAATTATAGTTCTGCTTGCCTAGTACAAGTACATACATACATATATGGAGTGGCCTTGTACCCTTGCCATGACGGTATGGGCAGTTCCCAGCTAGGCTGAATGGATGGTATTTGGAAACATCAACTTAGGACCATGATCGCGATGATGTGGCACATACTCATACGTGTGTAGTTCAACATTATAATACAGTAACACAACATTAGATTTGGGTAGGATGCTCTGACATGTAGGGATTGCATCCTTGCTGCTTCTCTCTGTGTGTGTGGGGGGGGGGGGGGGGGGGGAGGGAGAAGTGTTGGGAGCGTGGAGCTCTGACACTGGTGTATGTATGTCACACTTTGTAGGTGACATCCAGGGGTTGGTTTGGGACTGGTCCTCTGGCAGGTTGTTCTTCAGCTCTGCATCTCAAGGAACAGTGTTTGCATTGCCTCTCGACACAAGTGAGCCCACACCACAGGTCCTTGTCAGTGGACGTGTGTCACCAAGGGGAGTGACACTGAATGTTGTCACCAGGTGAGCACCAGTGACAGCATGACACATTCCCGGTGTACAACATTTGACAATGCACTGATAAGTTTTGTATACTTGTGCACTATTTGGCGTTGCTGTATGCAATGGCTACTCTAACTTCAGTGCTTTAAATCAAGATTATACATATATACCATTGATTATGTATTACAGTGAAACCTGGCTAAGACAACCACCTGTGGAACAGTTCTAACTGACCGTTATAGAGAGGTGTCTGCTCTGCAGAGATAGATTCCAATGCTTTAGTGCTATTTGGGGCCAGGGAGGCTGGCTGTTTTAGAGAGGTGGCTGACTTACACAGTGACCATCTTAGACAGGTTCCACTGTATTTACATCTGGACATCCTCTTAGTCTCCATACGTATGGTCTGTCCTTGCCTTGTTGAAAAAGCATTTAATTTGTCGGTTCAGGGATATATTTTGGATCGAGGGACCTATTTCAAGTTCAGACATCATCACTGCAAAACTTGCCAGCGGTGAGGGCGTGGCCTTGTCCAGTAGCCCCACCCCCATCGTATCTAACCTGAATGGCACAATGGGGCTGGCAGTGGATTCTGTCTTGCAGCATGTCTGGTGGACGAGGACTTCAGGATTGGTTGAAAGTGCTGGCTTTGATGGATCGCAGAGAGAGATTCTGCACAATGGAAGCATACCACTGACGAGCATCGACGTATTTGAGGACTTTGTATACACGTGGGTCCCCTCTGTCGGTGAACTGCTAAAAGTGAACAAGTTTGCTCGAGACGGTGAGACAGCACCTGTACAGCCCATGGCATACAGTGCACAGTGAATACAGCCCATGGCATACAGTGCACAGTGAATACAGCCCATGGCATACAGTGCACAGTGAATACAGCCCATGGCATGCAGTGCACAGTGAATACAGCCCATGGCATACAGTGCACAGTGAATACAGCCCATGGCATACAGTGCACAGTGAATACAGCCCATGGCATACAGTGCACAGTGAATACAGCCCATGGCATACAGTGCACAGTGAATACAGCCCATGGCATACAGTGCACAGTGAATACAGCCCATGGCATACAGTGCACAGTGAATACAGCCCATGGCATACAATGCACAGTGAATACAGCCCATGGCATACAGTGCACAGTGAATACAGCCCATGGCATACAGTGCACAGTGAATACAGCCCATGGCATACATACAGTGCACAGTGAATACAGCCCATGGCATACAGTGCACAGTGAATACAGCCCATGGCCAACCCATCCTCCCCCTCTCCATCACAGAGGTATTCTTTGAGGACGAGCCCCTCTACACGGCCATCCCTTCAGACCTTCAAGAAGCTCAAGCAGCTCTCATCCTAGTGGTGCATCCACTGAGACAGCCAAACGCCTCACAAGGTTGGGCAACTCTGCATATTGACTTTCTAAATACAATATACATACATACATGCATACATACATACATATGTACATACATACATACATACATACATACATACATACATACATACGTACATACATATATATGTACATACGTACGTACATGTGTAGCAGCAAATGGGAGCGATCCTCCAGAAATGACTTTTAACAGCACATCCAGTACATTGGATACTTATACAATGGTACCTCCCATGGTCTTAACCCCATGTTGAGTCGGCATCTCATGCACCCTCCCCCTCTCCATGGGCTGACCGCATGGCTTCATTCATTGCAGACATTGACGAGTGTACTCAGGGCAATGGAGGCTGTGAGCAGAGTTGTGTAAACTTCATTGGGTCTTTCAGCTGCACTTGTTACCGTGGATACAGCCTGAATTCAGATGGTCGATCCTGTGACCTTGCTGGTGAGGAGACAATGTGATTTACCTATGCTCATTGCTGGTCACACTGAGTGATTCACCAGCTGTTGTGTGTGTGTGTGTGTGTGTGTGTGTGTGTGTGTGTGTGTGTGTGTGTGTGTGTGTGTGTGTGTGCGTGTGCGTGCATGCGCACGTGCGTTCGTGTGTGTATTACTGACCACTTCCACCATGCACGTTGTGTGGTTTACTGCTGTAGGTGTCTGTGCAGCTGGATTGTTGGGCTGCACCCACTCTTGTGTGGAGGACAGCTGCATCTGCAGACAGGGCTTCCAGCTGGCTGATGATAATACAACATGTGTGGGTGAGGACTTTGTGTGTGTGTGTGTGTGTGTGTGTGTGTGTGTGTGTGTGTGTGTGTGTGTGTGTGTGTGTGTGTGTGCGTGTGTGTGTGTGTGTGTACGTGTGTGTGTATGTGTCTGTGTATCTGTGCGTCTTTGTGTCTGTGTGTACTACGTAGGTCACCCCCTCCGCTCCCTCCTTCCTCTCCCTCACCCCTTCCACTTCCTCCTTCCTCTCCCTCACTCCCTCTGCTCCCTCCTTCCTCTCCCTCGGCCCCTCGGCTTCCTTCTTCCTCTCCCTCCTTCCCCGCTTCCTCCTTCTCTGGCAGATGTCAATGAGTGTGCAGCTGGCACTGATGGTTGCTCCCATTACTGCATCAACGAGGAGGGTGGCTACCGATGTACCTGTCCACCAACGCTCTTCCTAGCTACGGATGGGCTCACGTGCGAAGGTGGGCCACACGAGTGCATGAATACTGCCTGTCCTGGTGATTGTGGTAAATGGGTAGTCCCAGTGGTCACAGCATTGCAGCCCTACCGTGGTCATATCTACGTAAGACGATGGGGGATGAAGTATCGTTACCAGGATCATTGGCTCGCGTGGCTGAAACTTCATGTTAGAGTGTAGGTCACCGCAGTCCCAGTTCTTTCTCTCCAGTTGCCACTTTCCTTTCAACCTGTGAAAGTAGCAACTTGCACAAACAGTACGACCGTTTATATACTTCACTGGTGACGTACGTACATATATGTATGTCTTGTTATGTGCGAGGCCAGTTTGTTGGATGCATACAACTTGGAACCCCTTCCCTCCCTCTCTTCAACCATCAACGTGTTTTGTGCAGGTTGCTCCGTGGGAAATGGAGGCTGCAGCCATGTCTGCACCGTCACACCCCTCGGCCACACCTGCCACTGCAGGAGCGGCTTCAGACTCGGGAGGGATGGGAGAACGTGCTACGTGGAGGAAGGTGAGAGGTGGATGCGTGGTGTGGGTGTGTTTGTGAGGGTTGCTGTAGCTGTGGGTCTGGCTAAGGATGTGGCTATGGGTGTAGCTGTGGATGTGGCTGTGGGTCTAGCTGTGGGTGTGGCTGTGGGTGTGGCTGTGGGTCTGGCTAAGGATGTGGCTATGGGTGTAGCTGTGGATGTGGCTGTGGGTCTAGCTGTGGGTGTGGCTGTGGGTGTGGCTGTGGGTCTGGCTAAGGGTGTGGCTGTGGGTGTGGGTGTGGGTCTGGCTAAGGGTGTGGCTGTGGGTGTGGCTGTGGGTCTGGCTAAGGGTGTGGCTGTGGGTATGGCTGTGGGTCTGGCTAAGGGTGTGGCTAAGGGTGTAGCTATGGGTGTGGCTGTGGGTCTGGCTAAGGATGTGGCTATGGGTGTGGCTATGGGTGTGGCTATGGGTGTGGCTGTGGGTCTGGCTAAGGGTGTGGCTGTGGGTGTGGCTGTGGGTCTGGCTAAGGATGTGGCTATGGGTGTGGCTGTGGGTGTGGCTGTGGGTCTGGCTAAGGGTGTGGCTAAGGGTGTGGCTATGGGTGTGGCTGTGGGCGTGGCTGTGGGTGTGGGGATACGTAGCTAAGGGTTGGTTGTGGCTGCACGTTTGACTACACATGAGACAATGAGAGAGAGAGAGGCAGAGAACACTCACTGGTATGTATGTGCGTGTGTATGTCTGTATGTACATACAGTACGAACGTAGTCCATCCATCGACTGCCTGCCACAACTGTCGACATGATGGTGCATGCTCTCCACACTCCCCCTGTGCTCAGTGTCCGAGCTCATCTTCTCTGCTAGGCGGGAGGAAGGGAGTGCTATGGGGCACACTGTGTTCACAGCTGACATGAGTGGAAGAGCTTTCAGCCGATTGGTGGATGTCAACTTAGATGAAGACCCGCCCACAGGCCCCATTTATGGAATGGAGTATGACCTGCAGATGAATGTGCTTGTGTATGCAGACAGGGCCGACAAGTCACTTTGGAGGGTACCCTTGCAAAGAATTATCTCGGCAACAGACTTAAGACAGGTTGGCTGTTGAACACAAGACGTTTTAACATACGCTACACACACATTGCACCACACACACACTCACCACACACACACACCTCACACACACACACATCACACCACATACACTTCTTCTATACGAATTGTCTGTTGCAGACGTCGGACTTGCCTCAGGCCAAAAGGCCACATATGCACACACATGCATGCGCACGCACACACATGCACACACACACAGACACACACACAGACACACACACACATACACACACACAATACACGCACACACACACACACACGTGCACACAATACACACACACACACACACACACACACACACACCACACACACACACACACCACAGACACACACACACACACACACACACACACACACACACACACACACACACACACACACACACACACACACTCACACACACACTCACACACACACACACACACACACACACACACACACACACACACTCGCACACACACACTCACACACACACACACACACACACACACACACACACACACACACACACACACACACACACACACACTCACACACACACTCACACACACACACACACACACACACACACACACACACACACACTCGCACACACACACTCACACACACACACACACACACACACACACACACACACACACACACACACCACAGACACATATTGCACATACGATTCTGTCTTTGCGTCTCTGCTCTTCTCATGACTACCAGAAAATAGCTGCCAACGTCACAGCATGGGGACTGGCCTTCAACCACCTGACGCGTGAGCTGTACTGGACAGACGACAGGTGAGAAATGACACACTACACACGGACTGGCTGGTTCAGCCTAACCAGCAACAATCAATGTAATCAGCATACACATGAAAATCCTGCCAATGTTTCGACCGTGATGCCCCGGTCTCTTAAAGATGAAGATAGCATTAGCAGAAACGCGTAGTAGATGATTTTCATCCACTGATACCACAGAGCTGTGTATTCTAATGCTTCAGCAAGCCCCCACTTCATTAATTAATCTGAGAGATGAGGGGGCGGGGCTCACCTCCCAGCCCCCACTTCATTAATTAATCTGAGAGATGAGGGGGCGGGGCTCACCTCCCAGCCCCCACTTCATTAATTAATCTGAGAGATGAGGGGCGGGGCTCACCTCCCACCCCTCCTTCCTCCTACAGTGCTGGGATGATCTGTAGGAGCAGCCTCGACTCCTTCACAGGGTGTGAGCCGGTAGTGACTGGACTGGACCAGCCACGGGGTATAGCCCTGGACCTACTTGGGTACGTACGCCTGCAGTGAATGAGGCCTGTGTACTGGAGCCAACTATGTGTGTGTGTAGCATCACTCCCACCTCAGCCTGTGTGTGTGTGTGTGTGTGTGTGTGTGTGTGTGTGTGTGTGTGTGTGTGTGTGTGTGTGTGTGTGTGTGTGTGTGTGTGTGTGTGTGTGTGTGTGTGTGTGTGTGTGTGTGTGTGTGTGTGTGTGTGTGTGTGTGTGTGTGTGTGTGTGTGTGCATGTGTGCAGTATGATGTGAAGTGTGGTGCCTTTCCCTCTTGCAGCACATTGTACTGGTCTGAGGCTGGCACCAATACTATGCGGATTGCATCCACTGTACTTGGTGGAGTAGAGGATGTGGCTACAATAGTCTCTGGCCCCGCCCACCTCACCGAACCAGGTGGAATAGCAATTGACTATGTCACACAGCTCATCTATTGGGCCGACTCAGGGGGCGGGGCTATTGGAGTCGCCGGACTTGACGGAAGTGAGCCTAGGAGCTTGGTGTCTGCACTCCCCACCTCACCGTTTCAAGTGGCTGTAGACGGTGATGTCGTCTTCTGGACCAATCTTGGTAGCATCAACTACAACTTTGCGGACCGCATGGATCCAATGAGAATTTACAGCTCTCAGCTTCTGGAACCGCTGACTGGGTCCTTCATGCTCTCTGGTCTTGTGATTGTCCACAGGAGACCCGATGAAGGTGGGTGAAATGCAATCTACACCGGAACCGCTCTACAAAGAGCACTATAAAGGAGACCTCTCTAATGAGGACACTGTCTGCAGTCCCAACCACAGAGAGCTGTGTACAAATCTACTTCTGAACTAGGGACACCTCTCCATACAGGACAGCCAGATGGGTCGCAATGGTGTCCTCTATAGGGAGGTTCCACTGTACACAGGACAGCCAGCTGGGTCCCAATGGTGCCCTCTATAGGGAGGTTCCACTGCACACAGGACAGCCAGCTGGGTCCCAATGGTGCCCTCTATAGGGAGGTTCCACTGCACACAGGACAGCCAGCTGGGTCCCAATGGTACCCTAGCTGGATACCAATGGTGCCCTCTATAGGGAGGTTCCACTGTATAATGTTGATGTGCTTTAATAACATTCCCCTAACACAGTTTCACTATTTTACCTCTCCACCACTGCACACAGTCTTCCAGCTCTGCCTGAATGAAACTGCCGGGTGCAGCCATTTTTGTAATGCAGCGGGCAGCAATTTCTCCTGTTCCTGCCCACCGGGTTTTACCCTTGCAGAGGATGGCAGGCGCTGTGGTAAGAGCACACTTGTGGTTGCGGTATCACATCTTTGCACAACAAGTGGACAGATTGTATGAATTTAATAAGCACAAATCCAGTAGGTAGAGTGTGCTTGATTCAGCACTTTTCCTCTCACTTAAACACAGTTCCGATGGCGTGTGAGGTTGATAATGGCGGCTGCAACCAGACCTGCGTGACCAGCAATACAAGCAGCGATGCTTACTGTGTCTGCGAAGAAGGTTATGTTCTTGACTCTGACGGCAGACAGTGCATAGGTAAGGGGCTCGGAGGAGAAGTTCGTAAAGGGAGTGAAATGAAAGTGTGGGGTGGGGCATTTGAACAGGACAGTCTACATACGTACCTACGTACGTACGTACGTGCATGTGATGACACCCAGTTGTAAGTGGTGCTGTCATGAGTTAGTATAGCTCGCTAGACCCTCTCACCCCAGGCTTATGGTTGAGTCAGAGAGTAAGGGCCTATGGGCAGAGAGGGGCTAGCACACTAGACAAGTTGTGCACATGTAGTGGGTATGGTCCTTCCTCTTGCCCACACTAGGCATCTGCTCGACTGTCTCCTGTCCGGACGACACAGTATGCCTCCCACAGTCAGGCGGCCCACCACTCTGCGTTTGCACCACTGGATCCACCACTCCCAACTGCACGATAGTGGATCCATGTGCATCGCATCCCTGTCCGAGCGGAGCCAATTGCACAGTTGTTGGGGTAGTAGACTTTGAATGTGTCTGCCCTCCAGGAACTACAGGAGATAATTGCACACGAGGTGTGGCATGAAGCAACCAACGTACTTGCGCATGAATGTGAACCAGTGAATGTGGCATCTTACTGCTCTGCTGGTGTTGTTGCGTGGTTGAGGCTGTAATGGCACAGTTATTGCATGGGTGCCCTGCAACGGCGAATTAATTTAAGCTGCCCGTTATACCTGCGTAAGAGTGGCGACACCATATGCAGTTCGTTGTTGTTGTTGATTGTTGTGCAGAGTGTCCGGTGGGCACCTTTGGTGTTGACTGTATTGGAGTGTGTGCGTGTGAGAACAATGCGGTCTGCTCACCTATGGATGGGTCGTGCGCCTGTCCTGCAGGATTCACTGGACCACTGTGTCAGAATGGTGGGTGACAATAGAGGGTTGGAGTAGGAGGTGTGTCGAGGGCGGGGCACTGTCAGAGTTACGTGTCACACAGAAGAGGATATGTTGACATGTTTCAAGGACCCAACATGCCACTTACTGTACAGGCTAACTCGAGCTTCTGCTGCTTGAATCTCTTGTGTTTGCACACTGTACTTTTAGGCTGCAGTACAAGCATCATTTGTTATTCCTCCTCCTCTTCTCTCCCCTCTCCCTCCCTTCTCTCTCCCTCCCCTCCCTTCTCTCTCCCTCCCCTCCCTTCTCTCTCCCTCCCCTCCCTTCTCTCTCCCTCCCCTCCCTTCTCTCTCCCTCCCCTCCCTTCTCTCTCCCTCCCCTCCCTTCTCTCTCCCTCCCCTCCCTCCCCTCCCTTCTCTCTCCCTCCCCTCCCTTCTCTCTCCCTCCCCTCCCTTCTCTCTCCCTCCCCTCCCTCCCCTCCCTTCTCTCTCCCTCCCCTCCCTCTCATGTACGTATATAGTCTGCCCAAATGGGACCTACGGCATTGGCTGCAATATGACCTGTGATCCCTGTGTTAACGGTGACTGTAACCCTGTGACAGGGGAGTGTATGTGTGACAGTGGGTACAGTGGAGACCCATGTGCTCGTGAGTACAGCTCAACTTCAATGAAATATGTGTATGTGTGTACGTTGTGAGTGTATGCGTACATGTGTGTAATACAAACGTCTCTCCCCTACATGTACGTACGTACAGCTGTCTGCAATCCAATGTGCGAGAATGGAGGGACATGCATTGCACCAGGACAGTGCAGCTGTGGGCTTGGATTCACAGGGCCACTCTGTAGTGGGTTTCACACACACACGCACACACACACGCACACACACACACACACACACACACACACACACACACACACACACACACACACACACACACTTGTGCACTCACACATATACGTATATACGCAATATAGTCCTGTGTGTAGTGCGTACACACATAAATGTTCAAAACATACATGTGGTCTTCATCCTCCACAGATCAGTGTCCAGATGCATTCTGTTTCAATAGAGGCACATGTAACGTCATCAATGACAGACGTGTCTGCCTGTACGTATGTGTGTGTACATGTGCACGAGCATGTGTGTGTGCTATGTGCATGTGTGTGTGTGCGCGTGTGTGTTCTCGTGTGTGTGCTATATGCGTGTGTGTGTGTGTCTGTGTGTTACATCAGTCTAAATTCTTTTGACTTTCTCCTGTTCTTCATTCAGGTGTAACGAGGGTTTCATTGGAACACGATGTGAAAATGAAAATCTCATAGTTGACAACCAGGTCCAAGCACTAGACGATGGTATGCATGTGCATGCACACTCACTGTCAGCAGGACATGCTCTGTGCCTTCTTTAACCAGCTGCCCCACCCTAGACCCACCCCCAACCACAGAGCCTAGTCCTTGAGCCCCTGGCATTGGCACATTCAGCAGGGGACTAGTGCTAACTTACCAGGGGGCTCTTACACATGTGGCCATGGTGACACTTAGGTTGTATGGGTTGGTACTGGGCTCTTATGTCTTGGGGCTCTTGTAGCATGAGGCTCTTATGTTAATGGGGCTTTTATGGCATGAGACTCTATGTTAATGCGGCTTTTATGGCATGAGACTCTATCTTGATGGGGCTCTTATGGCATGAGACTATATTAATGGGGCTCTTATGGCATGAGACTCTATGTTAATGGGGCTCTTATGGCATGAGGCTGATGAGGCTCTTATGACATGAGGCTGATGAGGCTCTTATGGGCATAAGGCTGATGAGGCTCTTATGACATGAGGCTGATGAGGCTCTTATGGGCATAAGGCTGATGAGGCTCTTATGGCATGAGGCTGATGAGGCTCTTATGGGCATAAGGCTGATGAGGCTCTTATGACATGAGGCTGATGAGGCTCTTATGACATGAGGCTGATGAGGCTCTTATGACATGAGGCTGAGGGGGCTCTTATGACATGAGGCTGATGAGGCTCTTATGACATGAGGCTGATGAGGCTCTTATGGCATGAGGCTGAGGGGGCTCTTATGAGGCTCTTACATACGTACTTTGATGTGGTTCTTATGGCTGTAGTGCTTATGTGTGGAGGTCCCAACCTGTGTTGCTTACCTCACTAGGTGCAACGGCTGGAGTAACAATTGGGGCACTCGTCACGGTGGGCGTTGCAGGGGCAGCCGTAGCCGTGCTGGTGGCCGTCTTGGTGGCGCGACAACGACGGAGGTAGGTGGGGCTAACTGTCCAGCAATCCATATTGTACTCATATCTTGCACTACAGTAGCCTGAGGTGCTGGTCGACAGATGGCAGTTGTCCTTGAAGTAGACAGTTCCACCTAGACTGTCAGAATTATGAATGATATATACAGACAGGGCAGGTGTAGTGCGTGTGCCTGTATACGTATGTATATACCACCGATTTTCCCTCTCTCCCTTCGGTAGGAAGTCACGGGCCACTGCTCACACAGAGAATAGATCTTTCGAAAATGACACCTATGGGTGGGCGGAGTCAAAGGACTTGGAAGGAGTGGTCGAGGAGAACATGGCCGCCATGAAGAGTGATGAATTAGAGTCTGGATATGTTATTGCCTCCTCCCCTCCTTCCTCCGTACAACACACGGGAGGACAGGCGAGCAATCGTCATAGCAACAGTGGGGAACCTCAGAGTGGAGATGATGCAATCCAGAATGGTGAGATTACAAGCTTTGCCAACTACGAAACACTACGGCACATTTCACAGTGACACCAAGAATATCCATTGGGAAGACAGATGACACTAAAGTGAAATGTGCGTGTCAATGACAACCTGTATATAATTATACACAAGCATGTTATTCTGTAGATTACATCAGAGATGTGTATATATGTACATACATATACAGTGTTGTATGCTGTGACAATTGGTACTCCTTCACGAATGAGCTCCGTACCTCGAGTGTACCGGCCATGCCATATAAGTTCTCCCACCAAATTCATCCCTTGGGCCAGAACGCTGTGATGCTTGCCAAATTAGCCCCCCTCTGTTCCTGCCATTAATGGTGTGACAGTAGACGGTGTAATGACTATATCTTACAGTGGGAGGGGGTCTTACAGTGGGAGGGGTCTTACAGTGGGAGGGGTCTGATCTGCATTACCTGCAGCTACTGGAAGCTGTGCAAGATGACCGATTCATCCTGACTGTACTTCCTCACACGAGTGACTAACCCAGCTACCCCCTCCCCCCAAACAACAGCATGTGAAGAGAGGCTCAGCTGGTTTAGACATTAAAAAGGGGTGGTTCTCTAGATACCAGCTTTGACAATCTAAGCAATTGCTAACAGTCAAAGCTGGATTTACACAGAGAACCACTCCTTTCTCAAAGGCATGTCTTACAGGACATGTATGCAGCTCTCTTTCACGGCAACCCTTTCTTGAGATTAGCCAGGTGAAGCGAGCAGTCTAGTTGGGCAGTGCACAGGAGGCAGCTACACGTGAGGCTGGGCACGGTTACACGTTGCACATGACTATACGTGCGTGTGTACGTACATTGGTGCTTTGACTTCTTCGTACACCTAACAGACAAACAGAAGTCCAAGCCTGACAAAGGAACCAAAAAAAGCACTCAAATATTGAAGAAATTACACGCAACAGAAGACTTGGTCCAACAGAAACACAGTGAATGTGCAGAGTGGTACAATTGCGAAGCAGAAACAGACCACGCATCAGGAGACAGTGCGATGTGATGTGACATGGAATGGGATTGAGGGGTTGAGGGGTTGGTCACTCATGGAGTGTGAATCTTGCACACGTCCTCATAGGCCACTTCGTCTACCACCCTGCCACGAGTGGGCCCCTGCAATCAAAGTAAGGGGTGTGACCACATTCACAAGCATATCCCCAACACACAGCCCACCTCTGCAATCTCAACAGACACACAGAAGTTGTCTGTGTCCAGAGACAAGAGCTTGGCCTTGAGACCGCGGTATGCTCCATTCACGACCAGCACCTCCCGTCCTGCGGGTAGATGGAGTAAGGAGGGAGGAAGAGAGAGGGGAGGGGAGGGTGAGGAGAGTGGAGGTGAGATGGTAGGATAAGGAGGGAGGAGGGGAGGGGGAAGGGAGGGGAAGGAGGGAAAGGAGGGGGGAGGGGAGGCGAAGGTGAGAATGGAGTAAGTGAGAGGGAGGGGAAGGGAGGGAAAGGAGGGAGATGAGAGGGGAAGGGAGGGAAAGGAGGGAGATGAGAGGGGAAGGGAGGGAAAGGAGGGAGATGAGAAAGGGGGGTAGGTGTGAGGAGTTGAGAGGGAATTGTAATCTCTACCTCAACATATAGCTGTGTACATACTGGTACACACACACACACACACACACACACACACACACACACACACACACACACACACACACACACACACACACACACACACACACACACACACACACACACACACACACACACACACACACACACACACACACACACACACACACACACACACACACACACACACACACACACACACACACACACACACACACACACCTAAGGCTGGTAGCACTGTCTCCAGGTGTGCCTGGTCTACCTTGATCAACATGTGAGAGTCCAGCATGCGAACGTGTGCGGTGTAGTGGTCTTTTACATCCTGGGGAGGGGAGGGGAGTGGAGGGGGAGGGGAAGGGAGGGGGAGGAAAAGAGAGGAGATTGAAAGGAAGCATCAAGTGCTCCTGTGCAGTGTGCCAGCAGCCTGCAATGGAACTGACCTCCACATAGCCCCTCTTCTTGTACAACGCATCCCCCAGTCGTTTGCTGATCACTTTCACGACAATGCCCTGTCCAAGGAACGTGAGGTCACCACGAGAGAGGTGTGTGTGGCTGTCACATGACAACCATGTGACCACCCCTGTGCTATTATCACAAGGGTGTCACATGATCATCATGTGACCCTCTGAGCTAATATCATAGTATAAATATAACAAGCAGCATCTCATGACTCTCACATTCCCATGGTTGCTATGGCTACACACTGCACCTTCATTAACCAGTAGTCCTTTCTGTTCATCTTCTCTTTTCGACTCTCCTCCATCTGAACACAGGCAAGAACACTGAACAGTCACATAGACCCATGTGTGTGTGTGTGTGTGTGTGCGTGTGTGCGTGTGTGTGCGTGTTGAGTGTGTGCATGCGTGCGTGTGTGTGTGTGTGCGTGTGCATGCGTGCGTGTGTGTGTGTTGTGTGTGCGTGTGCATGCGTGCGTGTGTGTGCGTGTGTGTGCGTGCGTGCGTGTGCGTGTTGTGTGTGTGCGTGTGTGTGTGCGTGTTGTGTGTGTGCGTGCGTGTTGAGTGGTGTGCGTGTGCGTGCGTGTTGAGTGGTGTGCGTGTGTGTGCGTGTTGAGTGGTGTGCGTGTAGTGCACATAGCGCAGCATGTACAGTGGACTTCACTTGGTGAACAACACAGAAACAGAGTAACAGAACCCACCAATCGAATCTCATCTAGGGCCGAGGGTTTTCTTTTTCTGCAGGAAGGAGTAACGGAGATAACAGGCAACCTCATTGGCTGAAGAGGCTCTCAACTAACCTGTTCTCCTTCAGCCTATCTTTCTCTTTCTTCATTTCCTTAGGAGCAGCAGCTTGTTTTAAGGCATTTGGAGCCATGCTGCCCAGGGCAGAGGAAAGAAGTGCATGCACACATACGTACGTACACACTCACACTTGCATGCACACACGCATGCACACACAGACAGACAAACAGACAGACAGACACATGCACACACACATGTGGACAGTGACACCAACCGGCTGATGGGTGGCTTAGGCTTCACAAATTCCTCAGCTCCTTGCTGCGAAGTACCTTCATTGTCGCCATCCTTGGCTGAAGGTGAGGGAAGAAAGGAGGAGGCAGTAGTCACAAATGCCCATACTTACGTGAAATTCCAGTGCAAGCCCATGCAGGAATGGACAATGGAAGCTGCAGGAAACACCTTTTGGCTCCCTGTCATTGGTTGCACTTTCCTGGTCCCGCCCACTGGATGAGGATTCTCCCGCTGACTTAATCTTGGAGCCGGATAGACTGAAAGACACTGTGGGTAAGCAACATCAGTGAAGCAATGGCCTGCCACTACCAAGCATCCCTTCTCTCGTACCTTTCTCTTCCTCGCTCGAGCGTACAAGCTCAGTGTACACTGGCTCAACTCCTTCCTGCGACAGAAAAACCACACTCTTCAAGTTTAAGAAGAATCGAATAAAATGGAAGACAGCTACAACACATTCTATCAAACCTCACTCAGGTTACTCCTTTGTCAGTTACAACCATTCCTCTCCCCTCCCCTCCTCTTCTCACTCCTCCACACAGCCCTCCCTCCACACTTACCTCATCCATTGGCTGCTCTGCCTCAGCCCTCTCAATCTGCTTGTCAATGAACTGAGCCATCCTCTCTTCGTCGTCTAAGTCCATCTTCTCCTTAGTCTGTGTGAAGCAACAGCATGTGAGGAGGGCGGGTGGAAGGAGAGTTGTCTCAGGCGTGGACCAGACGTGCATTGTCTGTGCAGTCCATCTCACCTTCTGCTTCCAAATGGCCACAGGGTCTCGGTCAATGTACTTTACAAACCACCCCTTTTCAGTGTGGTCCACTTCACAGATACCTTAGGGAATGGAGGAGGAGGAAATTGTCTACATAAATATAGGTAGGTAGATAGGTAGTAATATTTGCGTCTGTGTGTGTGTTTGTCTGTGTCTGTCTGTGTGTGTGTGTGTGTTTGTCTGTCCGTGTGTGTGTGTTTGTCTGTCCGTGTGTGTATGTGTGTTTGTCTGTCCGTGTGTGCGTGTTTGTCTGTCCGCGTGTGTATGTGTGTTTGTCTGTCCGTGTGTGCGTGTTTGTCTGTCCGTGTGTGTGTGTTTGTCTGTCCATGTGTGTGTGTTTGTCTATGTGTGTGTGTGTGTGTGCATGTGTGTTTGTGTGCATGTGTGTTTGTGTGCATGTGTGTGTGTGTGTGTCTGTGCGTGTGTCTGTCTATGCGTGCGTGTGTCTGTGTGCATGTGTGTGTGTAAGTACATGGCAGAGCAAGTACTGCCCTGCCTGCATACCTTCTCTCCCCAGCCACTTTACAAATCCAGTAAGAGTGTGCCACTGCACACAAGAGAAAGGCCCAGACACTTGTGCACCAGGGTGATGAGAAAGTCTACTCAACTGAACACCCTGCCCACTCCCCGTGTCACTGCCCCACTCACTCCCCACTTCACTGCCCCACCCCAGACATCTCACATGGAGCCCTGCCTCACCCCATCTTACACATCTCACACACAGCCCCACCCTGCCCCACCCTCTCCTCGTACCCTAGTTGAATTCATGTGGATGTGATGCTTGTCGTGAATATACTCATTGTACACGACAGTGGCCTGGACACGCCTGGAGCCGTACTGCCGCTTCAGCATGTCTGTGAAGTCGGTGAGGAACTCCCTGAAGGAAAATGCAGAGACAGCAAACCACAAATCCCAGCACTGCCTGGCACTCGGTGCTTGCCCTGTTGCTTGGGTTCACCGTGCAATATGACTTGGCTGCTCTTCCGCACACCTCTGACCCCCCTAAGTCTCACTTGGAGAAGCCGTCAACAAACTGGTGAGGGTTCTCTGCCACTATTAGCAGTTGTCTCTGGTGGGACTCGGACATTAGGTGGCATTTGAAGCCATTCTGTCACAAAGGAGAGAAGAGAACGTTCACTGAAGGGGGTGGCTGGTGAGCCTCGTTAACATTCTGACAGTCTGCGTTCGTACCTCGTCTCTGCACTGTTTCTGGCACATCTGACAGTACCATCTCAGCTTCTGCAAGCCTTTGGCCTTAATCCGGTTGGCAATAGCTTTGGGAGTTAGTGGTTCGTGCTTCGGCATTATTTCAAGACGAACAAAACCGTCCGAAGTCTCAAATTAGAAGTTGGAATGGATGTTCTGCCATTGTGCAATAAAATGGCTGCTCGGAGAAGCTGCTATGTGGCAGCTGCCCGGATACTTGCAAAGGTAAGAGGAATTAGCAGCAATGCTTGCCTCCGAAGCGCTCCAAGTAGCGGAGATCCAAAGGTGATTGCTATGAGGCGCGAGGAGTATACGGTATGGGAGAGAAGGGCTCCGTTGAACCCGCAGCACGTCAAGTCGCTCGTTCGGGACGGGTACAAGGTCATCATTCAGCCCTCTGCAAGAAGGGCATATACAATGAGCGAGTACTCAGCGGCTGGAGCAGTGTTTCAAGAGGACATTGAAGAAGCTGCAGCCATCTTGGGAGTAAAGACAATGCCCGTGGAAAAGGTCATTCCAAACCGCACCTACTCCATCTTCTCGCACACGATCAAAGCGCAGAAGGCCCAGATGCCGCTGCTGGATGCATTCATAGAGAAGGTATAATATACAGTTGCTGGTTTTTGCATGCAGTAATGATGCGAATAATCAGCTGTATTTTTTGCATGTGATAGTCATGTGACCATCATAACGCGTGCACGTGACCATGGCACAGTGACCCTGCACACAGGAATTTCCACACAATCTTGCAAGGAAAACTGCAAACTGACGATTGTACGTAATAGTCACGTGGATTGATCACGCTTGACCTTTGCACTGCCTGCACCAAGCGTGAACGATCCACATGACTATTACACGCAATTGACGATTTGCAGTTTTCCTTGCAAGATTGTGGAACATTCCTGTGAGGCAGCAGGCTCTCCTGGTCAAGCAGCATCAACACATCTGCAGTGCATGCAACAAGCACTGCCTGAAGCACTGGCTGAGGGTAAAGGCCATGGACTGTTGTGTCTCATATCAATTTGTGCGTAGGGTGTGAGGCTTATCGACTACGAGAAGTTCCTGGATGCAAAGGGCCGGAGACTGGTGGCATTTGGGCAGTATGCAGGGATTGCTGGTGAGGGCGTGCAGCTGCTGGCAAGCTGCTGTTCGTGGGACAGGCTCAGGAGGGGAGGGAGTGGAGGGTGTGTTGTGTTGTGTTGTGTTGTGTTGTGTTGTGTTGTACTCTAATCTTCCTCAGGTATGGTCAACATACTTCATGGGCTCGGGCTGCGGCTACTTGTGCTGGGGTACCACACGCCTTTTGTGGTGAGGATATGGGCATGGCAGGGCCTGATTGGCTGGGGGTGTGGTATGGGCGTGGGAGGGCCTGATGGCCTGGGAGTGTGGCATGGGCGTGGCAGGGCCTGGGGGTGTGGTATGGGCGTGGCAGGGCCTGATGCCCTGAGTGTGTGGTGTGAGGGATGGTACATGTATGGATGTATGTCGCTCTAAGAACGGGATAATGCAGACAAGATTCCTCCAATACCGTTCACAATCTTCACAGCCAATTAGTGTTTGTTAACCTTCAAATTGTAAGGAGATGGGGCTTGTTTCATGTGTGACTGGTGTTCTCTCCCTTCCCTGGTGATGCAGCACATTGGGAACGCTCACAACTACTCCAGCAGCAGTGCAGCCAAGGCGGCCGTCAACCAGCTGGGAAGGGAGATACAGCTGGGTCTCATTCCTGAAGCCCTTGGGCCCATTGTGTTCACCTTCACAGGCAGGGGAAATGTGGCACAGGTGTGTGTGTGTGTGTGTGTGTGTGTGTGTGTGTGTGTGTGTGTGTGTGTGTGTGTATGTGTGTGTGTGTGTGTGTGTGTGTGTGTGTGTGTGTGTGTGTGTGTGTGTGTGTGTGTGTGTGTGTGTGTGTGTGTGTGTGTGTGTGTGTGTGTGTGCGTACATGTGTGTGTGTGTGTGTGTGCACGTGTATGTATGTGTCTGTGTGTCAACTGCCAGTTGAAGCCCCGTTCTCTTCCTATTGCTTTGAATGTAGGGAGCGCAGAATGTGTTCCAGGAGCTGCCCAATGAATATGTGGCTCCCAGTGACCTCCCTGAGGTGGTCGAGCTCGGTGACATGCGCAAGGTCTACGGGACAGTGGTTAGTAAGGAGGATTACCTGGAGCATAAAGACGGGAGAAAGTTTGACGCAACCGAGTTTGAGTCTCACCCTGAGCGCTACACCTCCAGTTTTGCACAGAAGGCAGGTTGAGCTGTACTGGGAGGTGTCACTGATCCTACTCTCTGTATGTGGGGCTGCGCTACTGAATATGGTGGAAGGTGTTGGTCTGCAGGAGGTTGGGAGTAACTGCCCACTGACCTGTGGCCCTGTACAGCGGCAGGGACTCCATGGAACCCTTCAATAGATGGGAGTAGTGGTGCAGTACAGTGACAGACAGAACAGTACCTGCATGTCTTTTGACTTCCCCTCCCACTCTCTCTTCAGATTGCCCCCTTCACAACTGTGTTGGTAAATGGCATTTACTGGCAACCTGGCTACCCTCGGCTCCTCACTGTCAGTGACATGCGGAACATCCAGCCTGAGACGTATGTTGCGGACCCAAACACTGGAGTGCCCAAACTGCCACAGAGACTCTTGGCAGTGTGTGACATATCAGCAGACCTGGGAGTAAGTGTGTGTGTGTGTGTGTGCGTGCGTGCGTGCGTGCGTGCGTGCGTGCGTGCGTGAGTGTGTGTGTGTGTGTGTGTGTGTGTGTGTGTGTGTGTGTGTGTGTGTGTGTGTGTGTGTGTGTGTGTGTGTTGCTCATACAGTACGTCTCCTCCCATCTTTTGCAAGGGTTCCATTGAGTTTCTCAGTGACTACACCTCCATCGACTCTCCCTTCATGATGTACGACGCTCACAAGAATACTGTAGCACATGGAGAGTGAGTGCTTCATTGAGTGACAGTAGTATCCATGGTAACAAATCAAAAGAGATGATAATGGTAATTGAAATTGGCTGAAATTAAATTTGTTTCAGTAATTGTTAAAAGGACTAAGAGTCCATGTCCATGGCAGCAAATAAGAAAACAAATCTGTGTACTAGGCTCGTAGACTGAACAGTTTTGTATCCATGACGGCAGTTATTCGTCTAGAGGAGGGACCGTTAATTTTCATTGCAGTGTATGCATATTGAGAGAGACTGGCAGTGCAGTTGGCAT
Organism: Aplysina aerophoba; assembly: GCA_949841015.1. Classification (NCBI taxonomy): domain Eukaryota; kingdom Metazoa; phylum Porifera; class Demospongiae; order Verongiida; family Aplysinidae; genus Aplysina; species Aplysina aerophoba. Next base: position 345,003 of record OX465049.1, on the reverse strand, counting down.
GGCGATCATGGAGAGGGAGGAGGAGTGCGAGATGGGACTTCACTGTTACTGCCCATGGTTTAATGACATTAATATATATATAGGAATTGAGAACCTCACTAGACAAGGAAATCGAGGGACAAATGTCGGTTTTCAGAGGTAAATCTAATGACATCTCTTTGACTCCTAGATGTACATGGTGAAAAGACATGAAGAGAATTGGGAGTGTAGTGGTGCTGTGGGTGTGGTGGTGCTGTGGGTGTGGTAGTGGGCGTAGTGGTGCTGTGGGTGTGGTGGTGCTGTGGGTGTGGTGGTGGTGCTGTGGGTGTGGTGGTGGGTGAGGTGGTGCTGTGGGTGTGGTAGTGGGTGAGGTGGTGCTGTGGGTGTGGTGGTGGGTGTAGTGGTGCTGTGGGTGTGGTGGTGCTGTGGGTGTGGTAGTGGGTGTGGTGGTGCTGTGGGTGTGGTGGTGGGTGTGGTGGTGCTGTGGGTGTGGTGGTGGGTGTGGTAGTGGTGCAGCCCACATTGCTGCAGCTGTTCGTCATAGAGCAATGAATTGGTGAAGCCGTGGTCATCATTCACCAGCATCTTCCCCGGTAGCTAGTGGTGCTGATGACCTATTCACTTGCCACACTGCATTGCTGCCTGCCACGCCCTCTCCCCTCCCCCGTAGGGTCGTGGGGAACGGTGTACTAGTGATGAGTATCGACCACCTCCCTGCTCAGCTGCCGCGAGAGGCCACTGACTACTTTGGGACACAGCTGCTGCCCTTTGTGAAAGAGCTCGTGAGTGCCTGCCTGTTTGGTTATTGCGTATGCTAGCACATGCACACCCATGATGTAATGTGACATCACTGCCAACTTTCAGCGGATCGTCCTCCATAACAGGAGGTAATCCATTGTTGCTAGATTGTTATTGATATTGTTATTGCTGTCGGTACACTGCAGTGGCTTACCCGGTAGCAACACCTCCCTTGTAGTCCACTGTAGCCCACTGTATCAGTAACTATATTTTAACATACAGATGTACCGTTAATCTACTTTGGCTCAAGGTAGTCTCACTCCCCACACACTCACTGCACACTGCCGACCTACACTGATGTGTGTAGCACTGTTTGTATTACAGGCCCAGGCACGTACTGGTCTGTATTGTGGGGCCTGTCCATAGCGGATACCGCTGGGACCCAGCTGGCTCTCCTGTATAGAGAGCTGTCTGTAATTCAGAGGTAGATTTGTACACAGCTCTATGTGGTTGGGACAGCAGACAGTGTCCTCATTAGAGAGGTGTCCTTTGGTCAGATGTCCTTTCTAGAGAGGTTTCACGTACATGTGTGTGCAATGTGCTTTTGTAGGACCTGTAGGGACTGCCCCTCCTCTTGTGGTAGCTCACGCACATGGCAAGGAACAGTTACACTGAGTGTCACCGAACACATTGACATGATACAATGCTGCCTGTCCATAGTGATGTGTGTCGGCTGTCCTCCACTCCTCCCCTCCCCCACTCCTTCCCTCCCCCATGTACTCCTCCCCTCGCCCACTCCTCCCCTTGCCCACTCCTCCCCTTGCCCACTCCTCCCCTCCCCCACTCTTTCCCTCCCCCATGTACTCCTCCCCCCCATATTCAGGGTAAGCTGGATGGTACCAAGCCGCTGGAAGAGGTGGACAATGTGTCCAACACAGTTAAGGACGTGAGTGCCTGCTCGTTATAGTGTGTGGGACAACCTTGTTCCCATGAGTCAAGTATGGTCCGGTGTGACTCCTAACAACATTGTGTGTATTGTTTGGGCGGTTTTAGGCACATAGACACTATGTATGAAAAGTGCAATGTTGTGGGAGCACAAGTGAACACCACTAGTGTACCTCCTGAGCTGCTGAAGAGGGGCACTGGCTTCACAGGGCAGAAGCAACATGAAGTATTGTTCTTTTGTGAGCAGGGAGGAATGGCTCCTTTGTGAGCAGGAGGAATGACTCCTTTGTGAGCAGGGAGGAATGACTCCTTTGTGAGCAGGAGGAATGGCTCCTTTGTGAGCAGGAGGAATGACTCCTTTGTGAGCAGGGAGGAATGACTCCTTTGTGAGCAGGGAGGAATGACTCCTTTGTGAGCAGGAGGAATGGCTCCTTTGTGAGCAGGAGGAATGACTCCTTTGTGAGCAGGAGGAATGACTCCTTTGTGAGCAGGAGGAATGACTCCTTTGTGAGCAGGGAGGAATGACTCCTTTGTGAGCAGGGAGGAATGACTCTTTTGTGAGCAGGAGGAATGGCTACTTTGTGAGCAGGAGGAATGACTCCTTTGTGAGCAGGGAGGAATGACTCCTTTGTGAGCCTGGATACACTGCACCAGAGTCGAGGAGTCATTCCTCCCTGCTCACAAAGGAGTCATTCCTCCTGCTCACAAAGGAGTCATTCCTCCCTGCTCACATAGGAGTCGTTTCTCCTGCTCACAAAGGAGTCATTCCTCCTGCTCACAAAGGAGTCATTTCTCCTGCTCACAAAGGAGTCATTCCTCCTGGTCACAAAGGAGTCATTCCTCCCTGCTCACAAAGGAGTCCTTCCTCCTGCTCACAAAGGAGTAATTTCTCCCTGCTCACAAAGGAGTAATTTCTCCCTGCTCACAAAGGAGTCATTTCTCCCTGCTCACAAAGGAGTCATTCCTCCTGCTCACAAAGGAGCCATTCCTCCTGCTCAACTGCACACTGAGCCTGTGCAGCTGCTGTCCACCATTGAATGTTAGGCAGAGTATGAAGTGAAATGACTTCTGTAGACTATGCACATGGTTCCGTGTTTGTGCCCTCCCTCCAACCTCGTCTCCCCTGCCCCCCAGGCTGTGATGACGTATGGCGGTTCTCTCACACCAAAGTACCAGTACATCACAGGGCTGAGAAGGGAACTGCATGCTTGAGCAAGTTAACACTCTTTATTGGATCAGAATGATTGCAACTAAGATTATTATTACCTGTGAATGCTATTATATATGTACTGAACGCCAGGAAGTTACCCAGAGCCTGCAGCAGGAGAGAGGAGAAGCGCAAACGAGTAAGGACGTATGTGTGTGTGTGTGTGTGTGTGTGTGTGTGTGTGTGTGTGTGTGTGTGTGTGTGTGTGTGTGTGTGTGTGTGCAGGCGTGTGGTTGTGTGTGTGTGCATGTGTGCACGCGTGTGGTTGTGTGTGTGTGTGCGCGTGTGGTTGTGTGTGCGTGTGTGTACGTGCGTGTGGTTGTGTGTGTGCGTGTGTGGTTGTGTGTGTGCATGTGTGTGTGCGTGTGTGGTTGTGTGTGTGCATGCTTGTGCATTTCAGCTCCCACTCACCCATACGCTGCATTAGATGTCTGATACAAGGGGTGGGGGGACTGTTTGCCCTTGTTGTAGCCCTTGAACCACTCTTGGGGATGAGAAGGGGAGGGAAACGGTGGGGGAGAGAGGGAGCTGTGTTTGACACACATGGAATGCTGGCTACGAATGGACACACGTACACATACACCGTCATAAATGACTCAAAGCTGCTATGTACACGTACCACAAATGAGGCTTGTTGTGAGGCCACGTGAATTCGTAGCAGCATAACTAGCACTAGTGTCATTACGACTACGTGGCCAACACACCGGGATGGTTGAAGCGCTCCGGGATATTTTTAGTACGGTAGTAGTCGGAGGTTAGTTTCTCCGGAAGGTTTTCCTGCACAGAATCTTTCTCATTCGAGTCAGACTGTACGTCCGAGTCGGAGGTACGTCCTTCAGCCATCCGCGAACCGATGTATACCAAGGAAATTGATCGGCACGAGAGGGAAACGGAGAGCAGGAATTCTTTCTGCCAGCTGAACTAAGCTGTTGCGAAAGAACAACAATTTAGTCTACCTCCACGACGTGGATTGGTCACTTAAACTGCTACCGAAGTAATTCAAATTAATTTTACGTATATGGTGCAAGCTAGCTGCTTTATCTTCCTTGTTCGTATTACCCAATCTCTTCTAGTGCATCAAAGTGCATTCTTCATACTGTTTTAATGTCTAGGTTTGCGATAGACGGTTATCTTTTGTTCGTTGGAGAGCGCCGCGAGGTAGTTGACGGTTTTGCAGCTTGTTCTTAGTTCGCTAGTCGGCACTTACGACAAGACGCCATTTCCAGTGACGTCCTTGTTGCAAATGGCCGCCTGATGTGCGTGATCGAGCGATGCGCGTACGCGCGGGATGGGGACAATGTTAGTGTTACTTGCTACCGAGATTTGCGTTGTCTACGTTGGTTATTGTCCCCCGTTTCGTGGGCGCACTTGTAAAGGTTTGAACGTTTGCGAATGCAAGCTAACCTGACATGATAGCTACTTGCAGGCTCATCCAGCCTCCCTCCCAATAGACTGATAACGCTCCTGTGGTTATTACAAGGGGGAAAAGGGGCCTTCCTCCTCCCTGTTACCATAGAACAGTTGGCCAGATATTCTTGAATGTATGTAGACTGTTGGAGTTTGTTCCATATGCATGTCGTGTGTGTGGCATGCAGCTGACAGTGATCTCCTGCCATGGGGGGAGAGCCAGGACTGTGGTTCCTGCGATGTTGACCGAATGAATGGAATACCTTACAGCTCATTCCCTCCAAAGCTAAGGTTTTTGTGACTGATGAAGACCTCGCAGTCGAAATGTCTTACTCACAGTGAAATTGTTGCTACGTGTAAGCTCATCAACATCACTTTAGGTGCATGCATACTGTATCATGACCCTCTATGACATCATCACATCATCATTCCCTCTAGTCTGGCCAGCTAGACCATCCCAGCCCTGGTCTAGCTAGCCAGACTACACTCTCTGACCTCATTGTTTCTGAAGCATGCTTTGCAGCTGTCATTTCCTCTTGTGGGCTAGTCCTCAACTGGGTGGGCAAAGAATCAATTAGCACCATGTATAGGTTAACTCTCAAACAGTGAGAACATGTACCTGCTGCAGGGGCCTGCACTGTAGCGAGTGGTAGGGTAGTCCCTGGTTGAGAGCGTTGTGGGTCCATGTAGCTACAATAACATGTTACGGAAGAACTGCATGGCGTTAACCACATCTGGTGACAGTGAGAAGAAATTGGTTCCCCCACATGGCAGGTATGCCCCAGCCTCCCCGGGTATGCCCTCCAACTTGTATATCACCAGTCCCAGTGCCAGCTTGCGCCTCAAACTTGGGCTACCTCCCAGGCCCTTCTCCAAAGGCAAGGAGCCAGAGGAGGACACCCAGCAGTCCCAGGGTCCCCCAGTCTCCCCGGGTATGCCCTCCAACCTATCACCTGTTAGCTTCTGCCTCTCATTTTCTTATTACTGCTCTGAGGTCCTCCTCCTGACCTCCTGACCGCCAGACTGCCCACACCCCTTCACCCTTCACCCACCCACTCCTGCACCCGACATTGATGCCAATCATTGGGTCACACACTGCAGTGGGAGTGGTCAGTAATCTAAGCGCTCACAACCTGGACATTGCTGTCCTGGTGCCTTGTATTGAGTTTCATTGCTGGTGGTGGTCCAATGGGAAGGAGGCACGTGGACTGACTCACCCACTGCATGCCTGCATTCAAGGGGTCAAACCATCCCACCACATGTGCACTCTCATGACACACCTGGCAGTCAACTAGTTGTGCAAGCACTGCATGGTATGCACTCACTACATGTGCGGTAACATGTGTCTGGATTGGTAGACCCTCCCTCCCCCAGCTGGGTACACATGTCAGGTGGGCAAAGGTCAACCTCCCCCAGAACCAGACATTCCAGGAATGTGTCTGTGGCCATGGGTCCACCTTCAGGAGACTGAGGCAGACAGCAGCCCACCTTCCACTCCAGCCAACCCTTGTCTACACTTCACCTTTCTACCACTGTAGTGTCACCTCCTAGTCTACTGCAGGGTGGGCAAAACCCTTCTGTGCACTCTGTCTGCACTGGTCTGTCACTCTTTGCATGCTTTCAATTTATAGTAATTAAATTATTACATCTACTACACAATTGAATTTTTATTGGTCCTGGATAAGACAAATACCTTTGTGCTTGTGTCACTTTCAACATCCTCCTGTTCCTACTCTTCTCCCACTCAACCTTTGTGCTTGTGTCACTTTCAACATCCTCCTGTTCCTACTCTTCTCCCACTCACTGCCCTTCCTTCCTCCCCCACACTGAGCACACCACTGAGTTGTCACATGCACCAAGTGGCCTGTCTGTTGTGGGTATGTGGTGTTTGTTCTGTCTCTGCCCCACTGCAGCTCAAAGTAGCAAGAAGAAAGGATCAAAGGAAAATGGAAAAACAAAAGGAACTAGCTTGGGCCGAAAGTCATCAATGTCCAACCAGAAGGATGAGGTGATGACAATGTTATGTCTACTTACCAACCACACTTTACTGTCTTTGTGTATGATGTCATCTTGTGTCCACCCCCTCATCCCCTCCACCCCCATCCCCATCACCCCCTCATCCCCTGCACTCTACATGTAACAGTTGAGTGGCCACACAATGTGGCCATCACCTACAGACTTGGATTGCTGCATTCTTGTAGCGAATCATAGGACAATTGCCATGTAGATTATTACTACCTACAAAGCTGCTCATTTGAGTCCCATAGCTGAGGTTACACACACCACTGCACATCAGACAGACCACACTTGAGTCCTTTGCCTGTGGTTACATGCTGCACATCACTGCAGAACATGACATCAGCTGATTGGTTTGTTATGTTATACAAACAGTGGGGAAAAGTGCGAGGAAGCCATGGAAGTACTCACCACATCTGGGCACACCTGGCCCAACCACATGCACATCAGTGGCGTTGATGTAAGCAGGTCTGGTGCTGTCTCCCCTGCTGCCCCAATAATACAGTTTATGTCTTGTAGGTGGAAGTCACCAGCCAAGCACTCGTGTTACGACTCATTTACCCATTACCAGATATCTTCAGTCTTCAGTGGTGACACCTTTTGCAGATCTTAGCCAGTGAAAGGTGCAGTTGCTCTGTAGCTGTGGCATGGTTGTTCACTGCACATGCTTGTCTGTGACCCACACAAGGCCCATTGAGTGCACACTGCCAAAGAGCTCTAGATATTATTGCAAGACTTCTGACTGGTGGCGTGTGGTGTGTGCTAGAACAGGACAGCTCCCACATCACTCAGTAGCCTGCTAATATGATGGCGGTATTTTTTATGTGTTCTTGTTTGGTAAGGAGCCAGGTGGGCAACATGTGCCTGTGTATTTCTCTCTCCTTCGTGTGTGTGTGTGTGTGTGTGTGTGTGACAAGGGGTGTACAGATGTCTCACAAGCCAGGCTGTTGCCCTTGGTGCAGTACATGGGCTAGGGGGAGTAGCTTCCAAAGGTGATTGGATAGCTATTCTACCACATATTTCACTTTGACCCTGCTGTTTGTTGTTGGGCACTGAGTCCAGCCATCTGTACCCTATTACCTGCTCAATTGTTCACTCCTGTACAGCAGTCCAAGTGGACCCTATTATGACCCGTGAATAGTTGAATGTGGAGGGCACACTCCCATTCCAGCCTTTGGAAGTCCCACACTGTAAGAGATGTGGGGTGGGGTGGGGTGGAGTTGCGTGGTGTGGTGTCTAGTCACTTCTGTAGCTGCAAGTACTGCATATAGCACAGTGTGGCTGAGATGTCTGTCTGTATCGGGTTGTGGGTACACTTCAGTGTAAATGATAGCCCCAGCACATGTGACGAGTGTGACATGTCAGGGTTGAGCAGATACGTAGCAGAATCAATAACAATGATTGCAGGACATTTCGGCCACGAAGGCCTTTGCCAACGACGTACAAAACGGTTTTGGCTTCAAAGGCCTTCGTGGCCGAAACGTCCTGCAATCATTGCTATTGATTCTGCTACGTATTTGCTCACGATCAGTTCGCCCGATATTGACAAAGTAGCAATGAGCCTCTACGACGTCATGTCAGGCTTGCTAGACCACCCCCATACACAAAAGCACCAGTGGATGTAGTCTAGCATGCTAGCCCCTCTCCACTGTCAGGCATCCAGAGGCAGGGAGGGGCTAGCATGCCAGATGACAGTGAATGCCAGTTCCAGGCGGGTCCTATCTGAACACTGTCTGGCACATTAGCTCAATCTAGTGACCCCAGAGCAAGTGGTGGTGGGATATTCGTGTTGGTTCAGCCCAGAGTGCACACAATGTAAACAGTATCTACAATGGGAGACAGTGTGGATGAGGGGTTTAACCCTTTGGCTGTGCTACTAAGAAGAAGTGTGTGCCTGCGTCATTCACATGAGATTTTAGAACCCAGAGTGCACACAATGTAAACAGTATGTACAATGGGAGACTGTGGATGAGGGGTTAACCCTTTGGCCGTTCTTCTAAGAAGTGTGTGCATCATTCACATGAGATTTTAGAACCCAGAGTGCACACAATGTAAACAGTATGTACAATGGGAGACAGTGTGGATGAGGGGGTTAACCCTTTGGCTGTTCTTCTCAGAAGTGTGTGCCTGCGTCATCCACATGAGATTTTAGGTTCACCATCAAAACCCAAACACTGTCCGGGACAACCAGCTAAGCATTGTTAAGTGCATTCATTGATGTCCACTTGCAGCTGGGAATTGTTAAGAATGTTCATTGGCATTGGCATGGACCCTGGTATGCATATTATGTGAACTGATTTCCTTAGGAGCTGTTACTTTTAATAGACACTGTTTGATGTGTGTGTGTACTCAGCTGACTGTCAGGACAATGCTACATTGTTGCCTACTTGCAGTTGGGAATTGTTAAGGATATTCAGTGAATGGGGGCCCAGGTATGTAATTTCTTTAATGAGATGTTCCTTTTAATAGACACTGTTTGATGTGTGTGTTCTCTCTTGACTGTTGCATGTGCCCGTTCAGTGCATGTGTGAGTGGCAGTGTGAGTGGCAGTGTGAAGTGGACCCAGGGTGTGTGCAGTCCTCCCATGTTACAGCTAGGGGATGGCTCTGGTGCACACGCACCTGCTCGACACCTGCCCCTAGCGAGCCACTGGCGACAGCTTGCTCTGCAAACACCAGCTAGCAGGGTGTACCCCCCTTTCATGGCATGTCCTCTTCAAGTGAAGACAGAAACCCCTGAACCCTTATCACAGGAAGTGCTGTGTCCTGTTACCTAAAATAGCTATGCACCATTCTTGTTGTCTATTGTCGCTAATTGATTTATACCTAACAGGAAATGCTTTCTTGGTTGCATCAACAGGGATTCATTCCCCTCACTTTTCAAGTGTAGTGTAGCTTGCTAGACCCTCCCCACTCCAGCTGCTTGGGCTACAGGCAGGCCCACTTTCCCCAGTGCAAGTGCATGGAGGTCGAGATGGTGTAGTGTGTGCCATAGAGTGGTGGTAGGTCACTCACCGTGGACTGTCCATTGGCCTCTCACAGTACATGCCAGCACCAGCACTCCGTGAACTCAGTAGTCCTTGAAATTACTCAGTAGATCATTAATTAGTCCTTGATTAGATTGCGAATCCTCAGTGCATTGCATAGGAGCAGCTCATTCCATGAACTCAGTAGTCCTTGAAATTACATGATGATGATGATGCATTCCACTTTACATTCCAACTAATTTATAGTCCTTGAAATAATTAGTTACTTAGATGATGAATCCTCAGGATGACTGCTGCACACTCCGTAGTGTCACAGTTCTCTCGTCAACAGAACTGTTTTATATTATATATGCACTTGGTCTAACTGTATGTGGACTTGGTGAACATGCTGTAGAGCTGTAATGACTGCTCCAGCAACTTCTGTACTCACTCAGAGCTTCATGCATGTCCATGTGCTGCACTATGCCTCAACTAACCCCATTCTTTGACTAGCATGTATGAACACGTCCACCTGGGAGCTCACGGTAGCTGTTTGCTTGTTGCCGAATCTCTCGTGCACCACAGATTACTAACTTGTTTCATTCAATATTCATTATTCATTCATTTGTGAATGGGCAACGGGAGCATTTGACATGACAGTCACGTGACAAGAACAAATTAGTTAACAAAACACAGAAATTGAAGAAACACATGCAATGGTACAATTGGCAATAACAGGATAAAAAGTGAGCGGGGAAGAAACAGAATTCTGTGTCATGTCAAGATTGTCAGTAAGAGGGTTGTACAATGGTATGTCAGTTTGCTGGCAGTGCTTCGATGCACTTGTTGCTTATGCTTGAACGTACACCACACTGCAGCTGTCATGGCACAAGTAGGAGTTCTGACTGTCCTCAAAGGAGATGACCACCCCTTCCTTCTGCATCTCCACTAGCTCTTCTCTGAACTTCTCTGGGATGCTTACACCGCTTGGCCGCTTGCAAAGAGAGCTGTCAGTGACACTTAAGTGTACGTTGGCTAGTTGTCCCGTAACGAGCTGCACTCCGCTCTCCTCCTCATGTCTCTCTCTCCTGGTGGAGGCAGCACAGCGCTGTGTGCGGACCACCCAGCGAACAGCAAGGAAGGCAGCACGAAGCTTGGTCCTGACGGTCTGGCCACAGTTTGATGGCACCAGCTTTCTTCCCAGAATCCATGGGTGGTTGAGAGCTTGCTGTGCGCTTAGTCTCTGTGAAGGGTCAACAGTCATCAGACTGGACACAAAGTGCTTGGCCTCGTCAGAGATGTGATCCCAGAAGGGAGACTCAAAGTGGTAGATGCCCTTTCGTGAGCACTCCATCAGTTCCTCGTTGTCCTCGAAGTTGAACGGCGGGTAGCCAACCAGCAGGATGTACGCTATGACTCCCAGAGACCACAGGTCACACTTGGAGGTGTACGGAACACGGTTGATGACCTCTGGAGCCGCGTAGCCGAGTGTGCCGGACGGCTGTGTCATCAGTGAGTCACCTGGCATTGCAGCAATGCCAAAGTCAGTCACTATGATGCGGGACTTCTCAGACTTGTCGCAGAAGAGGATGTTCTCCGGTTTGAGGTCCCTGTGCACAATGCCGTTGGAGTGCATGCAGTGGACAGCCTCAAGGAGCTGCAGCATGATGCTGCGTGCCTCATCCTCTGAGAACTCGCCCTTCTGTTCAATACGATCGTACATTTCTCCGCCGCCAATGCTGAATGGAGGGAGGGAGGAGGAAGAGACGGTGAGTCACTGAGGCGCATACATTAACAGCTCACAGGACAGTTGTGAGTGCAGGAGGGGAAACTTACTATTCAAGGATCATGTAGACATAGTTGGCGTCTTCCAGCGTGTCGAACAAGGTGATGATGTTCTTGTGGTCAGCCTTCTTCAAAGTATCGATCTCGGACTGAACCGAGAGCTTGTGTCGCTGCATCAGCTTCTTGTCCACCACCTTGATGGCCACGTACTCGGACGTCTGCACGTCCTCCGCGAGGTACACCACGGAGAAGGCGCCTTTGCCCACCTCCTTGCGGAGTCGGTAGCGATCGTACAATCGCTGGTCGAACCGGGGACGGGTGTTCTTGCATTTGCGCTTCAGGGCAGCAAGCTTTCCACTCATGGTGACGAATTTTCTAGTAGTCTAGATCAGTAACGATTTTACAGCAAGTAGTAGCGTCTTGGACTGCTTCCCTCCCCGTCCCTTTC